>VMDO01026706.1:0-26325 GCA_007922755.1 Pedetes capensis | reverse complement strand
ACTAGAAATCGCATGTAATTGTTCTAACAAGATAGAAACAAAGACCACTACAGGAAAAGTTTCTATCTTAAACAGAAATGGAACCCAAGGACATATAGAAAAATACTATATAGTAAAAGATAGAGAAGACTTGGATGGGAAACTTAGATGGGAAGGGGGGAGGGGGGAAACATAGAGGAGGGTAAGGGGTAACCTATAAGAATAATGCTTATCAAATTGCATATATGAAAATTGTCACAATGAAAAACATGTTAAAATGAATCACATTATGATGTACATTAAAAATTTCTAATAAAAAAAGAGAAAAAAAGACTGTAACATTTAGTTTGTTCCATTGGTATATTTTCCTATTACAAATTCATCATATTTTTTCTTTTGATGAAAATATGTGTCATTGCATCTTTATTCTCAAATCTGTTTCCTATACTTCCTTTGATCCCATAGGAAATGACTCATACATATCTGATGTCCAAGACTCTCTTGCCTTCCTATTAAGTATGGCCAATCAAAGACTGATTGGAGATTGGAGGGCTGGAGGAAAGGAGAAGTCACAGAAGTCTACAGCTCTCTGCTTCAAGTGACATATCAATAAGTAACTGCATCTTTTCTATCTCTTTGTATGCAGTTACTCTCTGGGTCCCAGCAAATACTCTTGAAACATGGTAAATTCTCTTTCATACTTTATGAAGTTTGCATGTGTTTTTATTACCAGCTATCACAATAATCTTGCCCTAGGCACTTCCTTAACTTTTTTCATGACACTCAGCTTCCTCAGCAGGAAATGATTTAGAATTCTCTAGACCTTATAGTAAGTGACAAGAGAAATAATTTACTTACTAAATGGACATCAGTTCCTGTATTTCTACAATAAACTGCTTTTTCTTTCTCTGAACTGAAAAAACAAATTGGCTCAGTCTTTGAGGTATCTTCATCTCTCTCAGTTCACCATTGACCCCTTATGGAGGAACAGTGGGGAAAGCTTTGGAAGCCAGAATGGAACTGAAGGAATAAAACTCAAAAACCACTGAATAACCTTAGTGTAAGTCACACTAGTGCAGATGAACTTGTTTGTGTGTTTCAGACAGGCTCTCAGTATATAACCCAGACTGGGTTTGTTTTCACTATATATGTAGCCCAGGCCAGCCTTGAACCTATAATCCTCCAGTCTCAGTCTCTTCAGTGCAGAAATCACAGATGTAAAATACCATACCTGGCTCTGAATTCTCGACTTCTTGAACAGAACTATAAAAACAAAAATCTGAATACTTTTTTTGTTTATATGCATTTAAGAATTAACCATGACTTAGGAGAAGGACATGTTAATCTGCTCCTGAGACAATCCCAAAACACTCAGCCCTTGAAAACCCTATGAGGGTCGCTATGAGTCAGACACAGCTTGATGGCACCTAACAACAACAACCATGACTAGTCACCTTCAACAGTTGTTTTTTCTGTATCAGTCATGGGATGCTACCAAATATCTTCATTTATAAGAAAAGAAAAAACAGATATGCCATCTAAGGATCCTTTTTCAATCCAAGGTGGGATGAGAAGAAGCATTACCTGATTGAAAAACTATATATAAATGCAGCATCCTAAATATTTAGAGGCAAAGTAGAAGTCAAAAATTATTCTTTTAAAGATTTGTACCTCCTAAGGACTTTATGCCTGTAGCCATACCACTGTTGTGTCAGATCCCAGAAGTGAAGCAGGATCAGGCCTTGTTAGTACTTGGATAGAAGACAGCCTGGGAACACCAGATATTGTAGTCTTGGGAGAAGGAACCAGCAACCCACTCCCCAAAAAACAATCAGCCATTGAAAATCCTATGGATATCAGAGAAGCACTGACAATAGTGTTTCACCTGTTGTATATAGGGTCACTATGAGTCAGACACCGACTTGATGGCACCTAAAACCAACAACAAGGACTTTATAAGAGATAACTAGAAGAGAGGAAGAGGAAAGACAAGCAGAACTGAAGGGTACTAATTAAAATAACAGGAAAAAGCCTTCTGCTTTGACTATTGGTGGGATATGTCATTTTATATCAAGCTTCCCATTGAGAACAATTAGAAGTTGTTTTGTTTTTGTTTTGAGGTGGGGTCTAACTATGTTGCCACAGGTCATCTGGAGCTCCTAGACTCAAGCAGTCTTCCTGTCTTCAGGCAGCTGGGTGCTCCTTCAAGTTCTTGGTCTCATTGATAAAAAAAGTTAACGACAGACCCAAAACAGAACTTCAAGGATGGTTTACTTGGAGTTAGTACAGGGGAGAGTGTCCTCAGTGCCAGGGAAAGTAGGATTTAGGCCAGTTCAAGAAGAAAAGAAATGAAAATATAGAGGGAAGGAAAAGTTATCCTTTCTGAGATAGAAATCAGAAAGCAGGAAGGCCCAGCAGTGAAGGTCCATGAACAGTTGCATTTATGCTTTCTAAATTAGAAGTCAAAAAGCATGCAGGTCCAATGATGAGGCTGCAGGGAACTTTCAACATCTGCATTAGGAGTAGGGATTTGGTGGTTTTTACGTCCATATGTCATTAAGGAGACAGATATTCCTCTCATACTTTTTATCTTGTCTTCTGGTGGGTCATATCTCTTTCACCTTTTGTCTTAGGTTGGCCTTCTTAGGTTGTAAAACAGGTTTTCCTCTTTCTTGCAGGAAGGATCTGGCTTAAAAGGAGATACCTCTGTCGAGCCAAGACATGGGGGTACCTGTTTTCTTCATATGTAAGGAGTATTACTGGCTCACTGGCCAGGCCACTTGTAAAGATCAGCCATTTGTGAAAGGGTGTTATCTACTTCCCCATGTGTCTGTCAGCTTATCATGTTGTGAGGGCTTGTGTGTGCTATGATGCTGAAAGCTATGCCACGAGTATTTCAGATGCCAGCAGGACTGCCCATGATGGATAGATTTCAGTTGAGATTCCACACAAAGACAGATGAGAGAAAAGGACCCAGAAGCCCACTCCTGAAATAATTACCCATTGAAAATACTATGAATAACAGAGAAGCACTGTTAAATATAGTGCCAGAAAATCAGCCCCCAGGCCAGACGGCATTCAAGGAACAACTTGGGAAGAGTTGCTTCCTCAAAGTAGAGTCAACCTTAATGACAAGTATGGAGTAAAGTCCCTGGGACCTCCTTTTTCTGATGTGGTATGATTCAAAATGAGAAGAAACATAGTTACTGCAACAATGGGCTCAAACATAACAAGATTGTGTGTGTGGCACAGTGTTGGGTAATTTTTTTTCTACTGTACTTAGGGTCACTGTGAGTTGGATCCAACACAACAATATCTAACAACAACATTATCTACCAGCAATTGTACTATTTGCAAAGGAAATTACCTAAGAGGAAACTTGTTGTTGTTGCTGTTGTTAGGTGTCCTCGAGTTGGTATCCGACTCATAGCGACACTACATACAGGCAAAACACTATTGTCAATGCTTCTCTGTTGTTCATAGGGTTTTCAATGGCGGATTGATTTTGGGGAGTGGGTTGCCAGGTCCATCTCCCAAGCCTACAGCACCTGGTGTTCCCAGGCGGTCTCCCATCCAAGGACTAACCAGGCCTGACCCTGCTTAGCTTCCGAGATCTGAGGGGATCGGACGCCACAGCGCTACGGTTGCACTACTGACCACCAAATCAAGTCACTGTTTCAGAGGAAGCTCACAACAATATTCATGTCTGAAAAGGTGCCTTGGAAGCAGAAGCCTGCAGAGGACCCTTTCTTCCTTTTTTTCCTTCCTAGCATCCCCTATCAGTGGCCACCAGGCTCAGCCATAGAAATCTGAATAATATATATTTTAAAGATTTATTTGACAGTATTAAAGAGATTCCAAAGCACTAAGGAATTAGAAGGCCAATATACCAAGAAGAAGTTTAGGGAAATTAGTGCTGTTCTTTCTATCAAGGCATTTGACAATTTGTAAGTGGAACTAAACAATGATGGTCAGAGTATTGGGAAGTCTCAAGAGACAGAGAAAAGAAAACAAAGATCAAGTCTTGCTAAGGAGGAAAAGCCCTAGAAAATATTCCAGGTGTTCAGCTGGGGCTTCCAAAAGGCAAATACCAAGTAATAAAGAAAACTGACCACCTTTCACAAAGGCTAACACCAGACTCAAGTTCTCCAGAACACTTATTCAATATGCTTTAGCCACACTAGCCTTCAACTCACGATATAGAAGAAATGTATCTTTCATTAAATTGCTTACTGGTTGAATGCCTTGTTTACCATGTCAAAGAAGCCCCACCAGTAACTTGCCAAAAACAGTGGAGTTACATCAAAGCACTCTTAGTAAAGAGTTAAAATTTCCAGTAGATGTCAAGGGAAGAAAGCAAGGATTTCTGCCATCACTTTTCATCACACTCATAGCTTTGTGTTCTGAGTGTGAAGTGAGATCCTCCCTCAGTAGCCTCAGAACTCAAAATCAAGAAAGAACTCCCCTATAAAAGGCTACTCTGGTTATATGTCTTTTGGAAGTTTTGTTGTTTTATAAATAAAAGAATGCTTTTAATATAAAAGCAGCTCACATTTATTAAGCACTTGGCTATGTGTCAGACAGCAAATCTAACTTCTTTACACATACCATTTAGATGAAATTTCCTCATACCTATGAAGTAGTACTATTCCTATCCTGTATTCCACATGAGGAAGTAAAACTTACAAGAATACTTTGCAATAAGAAAATAATTTGCTGTCTAGAGTTTTTAAAAATTATATCACATATCACTTAATATCAATATAATACATTTTTGTTAAACTGTATAAAAGCTGACTTAACAAAACCTTTCTAGATCTCTGATCATTCCCAGCAATGTTTGTGCCTAGGATATGTTTTGAAGAATTAAGAATACAAATCTATTGCAAACAATAGGTCATTAATGGGCTTGGGCCTAGCAATGACGAAAAAAAACATTTGGTAAAGTTCTTTGGATAGATAAAAACTGTACCCTTGAATATTTTTATAAACTTTATTAAATATTAGTATGTGTTTTGACAATTTTTAGAAATAACTAGGAATCAATCTTGTTATTTTAAATAATAATATGATAAATTTTAATAGCTTCTCACATCTATTGAATCTGAATATTTCTTCAGTGGCACCTCTGGTCGAGACCATTGTTCATGGTAATAGATTTGGCAGTGAGAAAAGGCATGCACACCAGGCTTTAACTGAGGTCCAAATCCTTAGTATTATTTTTTCTCACATTTGCAGGGCATAAGATTCTCCTGGGGTGCTTCTGAATCTGATTATTAAGCATGACTTAGATTAGGCCTATCGTTTGACATTTTAAACAGTGTTCAAGTGATTTAATTTAGTGATGAGGGAGAACATTTTGAAAAATACAGTTCTAGGACATACTCAATGTACTTCTTTGCTAATAGAGACAAAAAGGATGAAAGTAATATCTTCTAATCTGATTAGAGGAACAGAAAAACAGGGATAGAAAATACCCATGTTTAACAGAACAGAGTTGCCAGGTTTGTTGTTGTTGTTGTTAGGTGCCGTCAAGTCGAGTCCGACTCATAGCGACCCTCATAGGGTTTTCAGTGGCTGTTCCGGGACTGCCTTGGGAGTGGATTGCCACATCCTTCTCCCATTTTGCGGTGCTGGGAATCGAACTCAGGACCTCAGAGACTGCAGAGCAGCGCTCTACCAACTGAGCTAAATCCCAGGTTTAGGAAATAAAAGTACAGAACATCCAGTTAAATTTGAATTTGGGATTAACAGCAGATGATCTTTTACTCTACAGATGTCTCATGCAATATTTGGGAGATACTTGTAGTAAAAAATTATTTGTTGTTTAGCTGAAACTCAAAGTTAACTGAATTTCTCTTCTTTTGCCTGGCAGCCCTAAGACTGAAAGGCCAATTAAGTTTCAATTCAATGGTTTATAAGGTTGCACTCATGTTTGTTTACGGCTAATTTGACATTATAAAGGGGAATGATGTTGTTTGTAGGTGCTGAGTCTAGTGTGACTCATAGCCACCTTAGGTACAACAGAAGAAAATAATACCAGATACTGTTCCATGCCCAGAGCTATTGTCAGTGCTTTTCTGCTAGTCATAGGATTTTCAATGGCTGATTCTTCTGGAAATGGGCTGCAGGGTCTTTCTCCCAAGGTTACAGCATCCAGTATTCCCAGACAGATTCCCATCTGACTACTAACAAGGCTTGACCCTGCTTAACTTCAGAGATCTGACAAGATCAGAAGCTAGAGTGGTATGGCTGCATGCAAAAGGGGAATGATAGCAACTTTTAATTTTTTATGAAAAAAAAATCAAAACAAGAAAACATCAAAACCAAAAAATAACCCTATACCATTCAGAGCAGACAAGTTGCTCAGTGTTTCCTTCCAAGTGACTATACCTCCATCTGACAAAGGGTATTAAGGCAGAATCTACCAACTTTCTCCATATTACCTAGAAGATGATCAGTTTTCTTAACCAGTATGAGCTGCCCTTCTCCACACCACAAGTATGCCAAAATTAACTCCCAAGAGAGAAGACTGAGATGCTTTTCAGACATTAAATTTGATAGAGATTTATTTTCTGATTAAAATTTTAAAAATCCCACCTAATCTTGATATCAGACTTCCAGCCAATTCAATGATCTATTGAACAGTTGTAAATTCATAGTTAAAAGGGAAATCCTCAGAAGCAGAAAACAATTGACACATGTTCTGTACTTATTGGCATGGACTTGTGAGTAAAATTACTATTCCTAACTTTGAAAGTAAGGTTACGATTTGTTCTGGTAAGGAGGATTAGATAGAGCAAACAGGTTGTTGGTTGAATTTGAGAATCTAATGCATTTGGAAATTGTGTTAGGATGAAAATTCTGCAAACTAAAAGTCATCCCACCTAGCTTTAGTATTCCTAGGAATATACCCAAAGGAAGGTAAGTCATCATACCACAGAGACACCTGTACTTCCATATTTAATGCAGCACTCTTTACAATTGCAAGGGTATGGAATCAACCAAGATGTCTACCAACAGAGGAATGAATAGAAAAATTGTGGCATATATATACATGGAATATTACTCAGCAATAAAAAGAAGGAAATTATGTAATTTGCAGTAAAATGGATAGAACTGGAGAGCATCTTGGCCACATGAACCCAGTCTCAAAAAGAGAAATACCATGTGTTCTCACTCATATGTGGGAGTTAAATCTAATGTAAAGGAAGAGAAAAAAACTATACTTATGTTGTTGTTCTTGTTATTGTTAGGTGCCATCTGGTCAACTCTGACTCATAGTGATCCTATATACAACAGAACAAAACACTCCCTCATTCTGTGCCAGACACACAATCTTTTTATATTTACATCCATTGTGGCAGACTCTGTGTCAGTCAATCTAGCTGAGAGTTTTTCTTTTTATCGTTGACTCTCCCAGGGCTTGGTCCCTCCTGTCAACATGTCCAAAATACCTAAGATGCAGTCTAGCCATCCTTGCTTCCAAGGAGCACTCTGGTTGCACTTCTTAGATGAAAGATCTGTTGGCTCTTTTGGCAGTCCATGGTATATTCAATATACATCTCCAGCACCATAATTCAAGAGCATTAATTCTTTTCCTGTCTCCCTTATTCAATGTCCAGTTTTCACAACCATATAATGTGGCTGGAAATACCATGGGATGAGCCAGGCACACCTTTCTCTTCAATGTGAAATTTTTACTTTTTTAACACTTTAAATAGATCTTTTGCAACAGGTTTTCTGAATGCAATGAGTCTTTCAATTTCTTGACTGCTGCTTCCATGGTGTTGGTTATAGAACCATGTAAAGCAAAATCTTGGAAAACCTCAATCTTTTCTCCATTTATCATGAAGTTGCATGCTGACTCAGTTGTAAGGATTTTTGTTTTGTTGCTATTGAGGCACAGTCCATACTGAAGGCTGTGTTCTTTGATCTTCATCAGTAAATGTTTCAAATCCTTTTCACTTTCAGCAAGCAGAGTCCTGTCATCTGCATAACACATGTTAAGGAGCCTTCCTCCAATTATGTTGCCACATTTTTCTTCATAAAGTCCAGCTTCTGAGATTAATTGCTTAATATGGAAATTGAAGAGGTATGGTAAGTAGATTCAGCCCTGATGCACATCTTTCTTGACTTTAAACCAGGCAGTATTTCCTTCTTCTGTTCAAATGAATGCCTCCTTATCCATGTACAGATTCCCCATGAGTACAATTAAGTGCTCTGTATTCTCATTTTTCACAATGGTATCCATAATTTATTATGATCCACACAGTCAAATGCCTTTCCATAGTCAATAAAACATGCATAGACATCTTTCTGGTATTCTTTGCTTTTGGGTAATATCCCTATGTCATCAGTAATGATGTCCCTGGTTCCACACCCTGTTCTGAATCTGGCTTGATTTTCCAGCAGTTCCCTGTCTATATGCTGCTACAGTCGCTTTTGAATGACTTTTAGCAAAATTTTATTTGAGTGTGTATACATGTGTGTGTAGATATATAAAAATGAACAGTCATGCTTACCTAAGAAGGGGAAATATAAACAGAGTAGAAAGAAGGGAGGAGGGGACTAGTTGGGAGCAGTGAACGTTGCAGAAGTGGGGGAAAGAGAGAAGTAAGGTTGCAGGATAGAGGAGGAGAAGATAATCTCAAAATATATGATGCGACTATGTGAATACATGGGAAAAAATAAGGGAAGGAAAAAATCCAATGAGAATATCACCCATGACTGCCTACGATTTTTATTACATATTAACTAAAATTGTGACATTTTTCTTTCCTTCTCTTTGTTAGTTTACATGATTCTGTAAAGCATGTAAGTTGTTGAATGTATAAGCAAAAGTGATTAACAGTTGCATAATGGATATTGCAAAAGACTTATTACATATTACTCTGTACCCCACTAATATTTGTTGATAAATAAAATAGAAGTAAAAAAAATAAGTCCCAGGCTGGCTAGGGAGGATTGGTAAGCATTCTGCCCTTTACTGGCTCTAGAATACTCCACTGCCTTAGAGGAAGATAGACATTGAGCCATGGGAAATGACTTCTGAGAAGCTGACTCACCTCATTTTCTGCTCTAAGCTACTATTCCTCTGCTTGCCGATGAGATTAGGCACATCAGTATAGGTGCTGCATGAGGGTCCAAAGTAGGTCCCTGGACTCCCAGATGACAGCACCTTGCTGTTCTCCCCTTGTGTACCCCTAGCCACCATAGCCTTCAGTGGCTCCTGGAAGTTACCTTTGCAGGCCTTGGCCAACTTTCCAGATACCACCTGCTCTCAGAGAGCCTTTGTAGGTGCATCCCGAGAGCCACTCTTCCTATAGGATGTCCTGTTTTCAGGCACAGCAGGCCATCCTACCTGACTTGTCTCCCTATCTGAAGCATATTGTTTCAGGGCCGGCCTGAATAGTGAGTAGTAAGGTCACTTTCTTCACTGGAAGAAGGGTGGGAAATAATATTTATTTTGAATTTTACAACAAAATTGCATGTAGGATCAGACTAGCTCTACTAAAATGAGAATCAGTAACTTCTTATGTGGCTTTAAGGAAGTTACCTAGCCTTCCTCTACGTTAGTTTCCTCCTCAGGAAAACACAGGTAATAATAGTAACATATCTTTAAAAGTTGTTATATGAAATGAATTAATGAATGTTAAGCACTGAGAATGGTATGTGGCACATATTGTTGTTTTTGCTAGTTGTTGTCCAGTTGGCATCCGACTCATAGCAACCCTATGTAGAACAGGCAAAACAGTATGTTAGTGCTTCTCTGCTGTTTGTAGAGTTTTCAATGGCAGACTCTTTTTTAGGAGTGGGTTGTCGGGTCCTTCTCCCAAGCCTGTAGCACCTGAGGTTCAAAGGAGGTCTCCTATCAAAGGTCTAACCAGGCCTGACCCTGCATAGCTTCCAAGATCTGATGAGATTGGACACCACAGTGGTATGGCTGCAGGCACATAGTAAGCACCATATGTAATAACCATAATCATTACATGTTCCTGTATACACACATGGGCTGGGATTTAGCTCAGTTGGTAGAGTGCTGCTCTGCAGTCTCTGAGGTCCCAAGTTTAATTCCCAGTACCACAAAATGGAAGAAGGATGTGGCAACCCACTCCCAAGGCAATCCCAAAAAACAGTCAGCCATTGAAAACCCTATGAGGGTCACTATGAGTTGGACTTGACTCGATGGCACCTAACAACAACAACAACAACAACATATACACACATATTTTCATGTGAGTTAGGCAAAACAGGTTTCTGGTTACTCGAAGGAATGACAGAAAACATACTTATGAGAGATATTTATGTATGCTTTGTATGCCACCTATAGGGTTAATATCAATGAGTGAAATATCTCCTCTCACTACAAAAGAGGAAGAACCATGTCCTAACAGAAGAGTATTTGTGGTGGCAATTAGCAGGAATGAAGAAACAAATATGTTACTCTCTACCAATCTACCAGAAGACACAAGGCTCCTGAGTCCAAGACAAAGGAATTTATTACTCTCAGCACAGCAAGCTATATGAGCAACAGCATATTTGTGTCAGTTCCCCATGTCCTCTGTCTCATGAGGCCCAGACAGTTGCTGTACATGCAGAGGTTTTGTGACACAGCTGAGGAACACGGGGATGGGGAATCCACCCCTGTTGTAGCAAGTAATAAATAAGACTAGCCTGTCCTGCAAGGAATCTCTAGTTCATCCCTCAGGGTTAATTGCTACAAACACAGCTCCAAGAAATAGTTTGATAAAAAGTAGTAAGAGCTTTGCACTCCTGGCACACCCACCAAGAGTGTGGAGAGACACCCAGGACTCATAATAATTGCCTCTCTGAATAGTGACAATATGTCAAGATTATCCCTATGGCCTGCACATAATTATTAGTATATTTCTCTTTTATTCCCAAAATGCAGGATGGATCCAGATTTTATGACACCTAAAGATTATATGCCTATAGCTGTATCACTGTGGCATCTGATCCTGTCAGATCTCAGAAGCTGAGCAGGGTCAGGCCTGGTTATTATTTGGATGGGAGACCACCTGGGAACACCAGGTGCTGTAGGCTGGTAACAAGGAATCAGTAAACCACTTCCAAAAAAACAATCAGCCATTGAAAACTCTGTGAATAGCAGAGAAGCTTTGACATGTGTTTCACCTGTTGTACATAGGGTTGCTATGAATTGGACACCAACTTGACAGTACTTAACAACAACAAAGATTATATAATTTAGGGAAAATAAGGTGAAAAATAAAATGAAATTTTACACACAATTAAATATACACAATTATATAAAAGGGCAAAAAGCCCTTTTTATACACAATTATTGTTATTGTTGTTGTTAGGTGCTGTCGAGTTGGATCTGATTCATTGGGATCCTCTAGGTACCATCAAGTTGGGTTCTACTCATAGCGACCCTGTGTACAACAGAAAGAAACACCTCCCGCTTCTGTGCCAGGAACACAATCTTTTTTATGTTTGAGCTCATTGTTGCCTCTGTGTCAATCCACCTAACTGAGGGACTTCCTTTTTTGCTGACCCACCACTCTCCCAAACATGATATCCTTCTCCAGGGATTGGTCTCTCCTGACTACATGTCCAAAATATGTAATTAAATATACACAATTACGTACAAAGGGAAATGAGCCAGACTCAGAAAGATAAATGTTTTGTGTTTTTGCTCATGTACAGAATCTTCAAATATGTGTGTGTGTGTGTATATATATATGCCTGAAAGTAGAAGGGAAACTAGCTGGAGGGAAGAAGGAGATCAGTATGAGACACAAGAAGAGACAAGAGAAGGTAATATAGGGATGAATATGGTCAAGGTACATGATATACACATATAAAAATGTCATAATAAAACATTTTGTACATTAACTTTTTAAAAGCTCACACTACATGGATCTTTTGGGAGATATCAAATAGTTATTCGTTTTTTATGGGACATTAAACATGTGTTGGACACTGTTAAGCATTTTGTGTGTGTTATGTTATCTTCCTAATAACTCTTCCCCATATGTCTATTATCTTGTGGTGCTGTAGGGGCTTGTGAGTTGCTATAATGCTGAAAGCTATGCCACCTGTATTTCAGACACCAGTGGGATCACCCAGGGTGGACAAATTTCAGCTTAGCTTCCAGACTAAGACAGACTAAGGAGAAGGACCTAGTAGCCCACTCCCAAAACAATTAGCCATTGAAAACCCTATAAATAGCAGAGAAACACTGTCAGATATAGTGCCAGAAAATGAGACCCCCCCCAGGATGGAAGGCATTCAAGAAACAACTGGGGAAGAGTTGGCTCCTCAAAGTAGAGTCGACCTTACTGAAAGGACTGGAGTAAAACCCCTGGTACCTCCTTTTGCTCATGTGGCATGACTCAAAATGAGAATAAACATAGTGACTGCAACAATGGGCTGAAACATAAAATGATGTGTGCCTGGTAGTGTTTTGTTCTGTTGTACTTAGGGTCACTATGAGTTGGATCAGATTCAAGGGTATATACCAACAAAACAACTCATGGGTGAGTAATATTATTCTCTTTTCACAAGTGAAATTATTGAATTGAGGCTGAGGACCCAGAAGATTGAACCAAGTTACATGGCTAAGAGGCATCAGAGCTGGTGGTGGAAGTTCCAGGTCTCCGTGTCTGACTATGCTCTGTACCACTGTGCTGAGAAGGATCTGGAGCAGACAATGGGAACAAAGTGCCAGAGAAGATGTAAAAAGATTTAAGAGGATGGGGTCATTCTAGATTTGAGAGGAGTTTGGCAGGGTTCATGCTGAGGTTTTGAGCTTGTGTGACTGCAGAATGATGAAAACTTTGACAGAAGTAAAGAAGTTCAGAGAGGGAGCAACTAGGGGCAGGAGAGGGAGGGGCGGGGTGAGCTCAGTACCAGACATGTCCCACTTGAGCTTTGCAATCCCAGGAGTGATAGCCAGGGATACCACAGTGCCAGAGGTCCTGTAATCTATGGGCAAGGATGCAGTGGAAAAGTCAAGTGTTGCAACAGACAAAAGAGAAGCTAGGAGGAGTGAGAAACATCAGGTTTAAATTTTCTCAATCCTGAATTTTTAGGACTTTTCCTTGCAAGAAGCCACTTCAATCATGTTTATGGAGATTGGTGAGAGGGCGGGGTGTGAATTATGTTTGTTCACCACTGCCCGTTTCAAATTTAATTTTTGAGATGAAATACTGGCCCATTTTCCCTCAAGAATAAGCAAAACAACTTAAATCACAAAGCATCCAAGAAATAGGAAACTATTCCTTATTCACTTCTGTTAATGTCTTCTTTACTAAGAACTAAGGTAGCTTAGTATTTTTCTTTGTCTTATTATTGGTTTGTTGTGTGACTTTCGGTGCTTAATATAGTTTTGTTCCTTTTTAGGTATAAAAGAAGTCTGTGAGTATAAAGGGATTTTGTGAATTTATGAGCATAAGACCAACTGAGCTCTTTTACATAAAAAATGATGGAATAAATATTTATATGAATTCACATATATACACTGTAAAATTAATCAAATTTGTATGAGAGGAAGATAGTACTAAATGACCTCTCACAACCTAAATTCTGTGATTCACTACCTAATGAATCACGTTCCTAAAGATGCTGAGAGGATATCAACAGCTGAGACCTTATAG
Source organism: Pedetes capensis (assembly GCA_007922755.1). NCBI lineage: Eukaryota > Metazoa > Chordata > Mammalia > Rodentia > Pedetidae > Pedetes > Pedetes capensis. The sequence goes on along the minus strand of VMDO01026706.1, from coordinate 12,703 downwards.
TGTCTCATCCCGCCTTTTCCCCACTCACAGACAATCCAACCTCCTGCTGTCCATGGCTACATGCACACAGAATGAAAGCTTTCTATGTTATCTGTCCTGTATATCTGTATTTGCTTCCTTCCAATATTTTAATAACTCAGATTGATTAGTCTAATTTGTTCTTGTTTTCCCTTTTGCTTAAATTGGTACAGTGCAATAATGTAAAAGAATCACCTTGAAGGAGATTGCTGCAAAATCTTTATCATACTGTTTACCACACTAATGAATTATGAGCAGGTAATGACTGTTTCAGCCTTAGAGTGAAGTACCTACGCATGAGAGAGACAGAAACTAATCAGTTCCCATTGTGTTCAAGTAGGGGACCTTAAAGTGTAGTCTCTGGACCAGCATCATCACCATCACTAGGAAAACTTATTAGCAATTGAAATTATTGAAGCTTGCCCTAGACCCACTACATCAGCAACTTTGGGGGAAATGGGGATTAAGCTCATCAATTCCTATTTTAACAAGCCTCTAGATAATTGTGATGCACGCTAAGGTTTCAGTTCCACTGTCTTAGATAACTGAATTTACTCAGCATAGGATGGAGACATAATAAAATTAACACCCCCTACTTTTCATCAGAAAGGTCTGGGTTTCATCAGAATTGATGTTGCTATAATTTTCTTTAGAAGAATTTGTGTCTTGCCTATGCTATGACCTGAGGAGAAGTGGGCAAACCTGTTAAGCTATCTGGGTCTCATTTTCCTCATCTACAAAATTAGAAGCTCAAATGGTGTGAGCTCTATGGCTTCCAAATCCCTTGTATTCTACGTTTTGGTCCATTAATCTCTCCTGTGGCTACTAGCATTTATTTATAAGAGAGCAGACCAAAGTAATCATCATAAGGGAAAGCCAACATATGTACATGGCAATGAAACCAACATCTGTGGTCTGTTTAGACCAGCATCAAGCACATTTTGTACAAAAAAAAAGTCATGTCTCTGAAACCAATGTGAGCAAGATTTTTCTGTAAAAGCCCAGATAGTGAACATTTTAGCTTTAGGAGTCATTGGTCTCTGTCACAACCATTCAACTCTGCCATTGTGATGAAAAAAAAAACAGCCATAAATAATATGTAAAGGAGCATAGCTAATGTGTGTGTGTGTGTGTGTGTGTACATATATATATATATATATATATGTCTTAACTTTTCCTGGTTGATTATTTAGCCATTAGTCAGATATTTACTAGCCAGTCTTTTTACAATCCATTAACTGATTGCAATCTTCAAAAGCAAGCAAACATATTTAATGTTCCTATTTGACTTTGCTGGTGGTTGATCTATAAACAATCAACCAAAGCATAATATTGACAAGATCCAGCTTTATGCCTGATTCTTTCTTAATGCCTAAGGAAAGCAGTGTTTTGCCTTCATAGAAGCTTTTAAATAGTTTGGGTTTATCATTCATATTGTCACAATGCACACCAGAGAAGAAATTAATTTACCTCCTCAGCTATGGTTTTCACAACAATCATTGTAATTGTATACTTACCTGCCCTAATGTATAATTCTTACCCAAAGGCTGTCTCTTGCAAAGCAAGTGGGTAGAAAAGCAAAACAAAACAAAAGTAGCCCTCAACTTACCCTATTATAATCTTGTAATACAGATCATAGCTGATACCACTGCTCACCAAAATTTGTGTGGAGAGTTCTCCCCACCAGCAACCAGTCTGCAGCAGACACCAGCTTGATCTTCTCTGATTCAATTCAGGTCTACATTTTCTACTTGGAGACAGCATCAGATCCCACAGGTTGAGGGCTCAGCCCTGAAGACCATCACCTACTTCAGATGCTAGTCACAAATCAGGGTTGACAACTTCTGACCAACCATCCAGTTTCCAGACCCTCCTCCACAGGTATGATTAATTTGCCAAAGTAGGTTATAGAATCCAGAGAAACACTTATCTGTTCTATTTTAATATAAAGGATATCACAAAGGATGCAGGTGACAGCCAGATGGGAATGATGCATTGAGTAAATTGCACGGGAAAGGTTCCAAAGCTTACATGTCATCTTTGGACATAATCTCTTCTAGGCACCTCTACATGTCCAGTTACCAGGGTGCCCCATGTACTCAAGCCCAGTCCTTTCTTTTTCTCTATGGTACTTCAGAACTTAAATGTGATTGATTAAATCATTATCCATGGATGATTAACCTTCAGCACCTCCCCAGAGCCTGGTGGGTGGGACTGAAAGTCCCAACCCTTTACTCAAGCCTTAGCTATTCCTGACACTAATTCCTATTCTGAAGTTTCCAAGGAACTGCCAGCCATCAGTCAATGCACTGGCATATAAAAGATGCTTATAATTCTGGGGCCAGGAGTCCTGTCAGGAAAAGGAATGTAAACCATATACTTATATTTCATAATATCACGGTAGGTATTGATATTCTCTGTCTTATCAAAGTTACTAGTAAGACACCTTTCACAAGTCTCCTTTGTTTAAAACCTTGACTGGAAAGGTAAAGATACCATTGCATTGTAGCTATAGCAAATCAAGACATGCATGTGAATTCAATCCATGCTATTAGTGTTATTTCCTAATTAGTAGGTTTAATAAGTCTGTGTAGAGAAAGATGTAGGCTCCGGAGAGTGCTTTAATTCTTAGCTATGTGAATGTATCCCAGAAACACATACAACTGGGCTTATAAGTGGAAAAGAAAAAGAAAAAACACTGGACATCTTTCCAAGTACAATAAGAAAACATGTTGGGTAATTTTGAAATTTCCCACCCTTCACTCTAGTCCCAAGTGAAAGCATATGCCAGAGTAACAGCTTGAACTTATTCTGAACTTTGAGTTAAATTTATACTAACTTTCCTTATATTGTCATTCTTCCAGTATTATCTATGTTATCTTTCTGTGCCCACTTGCAATTAGTTCTCAACTGAATTTTTGAAGAATGCAATGCGTAAAGAGGGCCAAGTCTTGAGCTACTGATGTTTCCATCAACTTAATAAACATCTCACCATTGTCTGCTGAATGAAAAACAGGCACCACAAAGATAATGGCCTATTGTGTTTTAAAATGATTTCTAGCAGACCATATTAAAAATGAGAAATGGGATGGAATTGGAATGATATATACTTAGATACGTGCATCTTCATGTGCAAAAGAGGCCTGTGGTTCACTTCTCCTATTCTGAGGATGTCAAATAGTCTATTACCCAATTTCTTTAAAGGCATTTGGTTAGATAAATATATCTGCTCAGTTTTATGAATCACATTGTAGGGCCAGATGCTTTTAAATGGTTATTGTTTCTACCACAATACATACTATACTATACTATACTATACATACTATAGCAGGCATCACTCATATTCCCTTTTTAGTCCAACTTCATACCAACAGCATTCTACTTCTGTATGCTGCCACATGGCCTCCATGGGTTGGAAGTACCAGAGAATTAAATCACTTAGAAGCATGTCTCAATCAGGCTTGGCTGAAGTTGAATGATTATATCCTACCTTCTTCATCTGTCTGCTGTGATAAATCTAGTTGTAATCTGTACCTAGTTCCCCAGATAAATTGATCCTCAGTTGCCTACAGCAATAATCTGATCGATATTGCACCTTCTTCCTGTCCCTCTTCCTCTGTCTGCTCCACCACTGATGCTCTTTGGGATCACTTCCCAGGTAAACTATTTGCTCTCATATTTTTGTCTCAGCTTCTGTTTCTGGGGCAACCTAATCTAAGCCATATACTTAAGAAATATTTCACCTATTACTACAAGCACTCAGTAAATTCAAGTTTGACTTTTATTCTTTTCTTGGTATTTTATCAATGAGATAAACTGAGAAGATGATGAGGATTAAAGCCTTTAAAATGATTTCTCTAAATGGATGTCAAATCCCCACCTCCAGAATGTCACAAGTCAAGGTAGATGCTTTGCTGCCTGAAGTGGTTGTGGTAAATGCTATCTATATCTCTAGAAAAAGATGCAGGTTTCCAACTGATACAACTAGCCAGACAGGACAATTAAAAACAATAGGTCCAATCTACTAGTCAGAATTGGTTTAGGTCTTCCTGACCTCTACTTACTGAATTCTATTGCTAAAGATAAAAAAATAGAGCTTATAATGTTAAAATTACTAAATTCCACTCATGGTTATCAAAACTAGGGAGAATACTTATTCTAAAATATATTGAGTCCATAATATGTGGAAGAACCTTTTTTGACACTTAAAACAGTGAATGATAAATTTGGTGAGATTGTAAAATCCATACAAGAGATTAAGTAATTTGTCTAAATTTGGTGAGATTGCAATATCCATACAAGAGATTAAGTAATTTATCTAAAACCAGAGCCAGGAGACCAGGTTTCTAAAGCAGAAGCATCTTAGCCCAGGTTGCCAACTCTGACCCTATCAGTTGTGCTACTTCTGCAGAAGCCACTGCCTTAGCTACTGAGAGGCATGGTAGTGATCCCTAATGAGACCAGTCTTATCTGGAAGAACCATAGAATACTGTGACCAACTTGGGACCCAAAATGAGGAAATGGGTTGTAAGGCCAGATAGTTGCATGATATACAAATCTTTCCATTTCTCTGACTCTAATTTCTTCCGTGTAAAATGAAGACGCTGGGTTAAATAACTTTATGTTTCCCTCAAAGTTATGAAATCAAACTGCTCTACTCTAAGAAACCTTTCTTTCCAAACTACTATTGTTTTATTAATGTACTATAATTTTCAGTAGCGACAGATTCAAAAACCCAACCTGAACATTGAGTTGAAGAGTTAGAGTATATTTGCTTGATTGAATTTGCTAGAAGGACCATAGAAAATAAGAAAACTATAGGTGTTAAGGGCAATTCAAATGAGCTTTCAGATGCACTAGAAAATTATCCCAAGTGTTTCTAATCAAAGGCCATTCTACATTTTAATTATCTCTATTAAACTACTCTGCATTCATCACACTGTACCATATACTTCAATTTTCATCTTATTGGAAAGGAGATTGTTGCAGATCTAGCCAAAAGACTGAAATGTTGTTGTTGTTCTGGTGATATGAAAGTCAGAAATTTCATCACCAGCCATTCTAACTGTGGTTTTTATCACCTCCAGCATGTTATCAAAAGATGAAAAATAACAATGACGAAAACCCTACCAAATGCCAATGCCCTTCTACATTTAACCCTTCAGATTGAAAGAAAATACTGTTTCTAGTTGAATAGCAAAGCTATGTTTAAATCACATAACCCTTACATGTAAACTCCTAGTCTCTCATAACTCACATGTGGTAACTTGGAATCTAGAAGCTCAAAGAGTTTATTAATGCTAGGAACATACAGATGAGGCAGTGAGCGCCATGTAAATAGCCTCCTTACATTAAGAAGGATCAAGGGAACTTGCATTTTCATCTTCACATACAGTACAGGCATGTGCTTCACTTTATAATCATAATTCTGTGGCCATTTCTGAATGTGGACTTCTTAGGTGGTAGAAAACAAATATTTCTGGGAGCTCTGGCTCATTATACCTCTGAGTGTGCACCATAAGGAAACAGTTTGGTAGGTAAAACATTGCAAGATTTTGGAAACAGGTTAAAGAGAGACAAGAAACTTCAAAAATTAGGTTGTGAAACAAAGTTCTGTAAAGAAAAATAGCAACAAATTAACAATAAAGCAATATTGCCATTCTGTCAAAACAGCTTCTTTTTAAAACCTCTACTCATCACATTCTGAGTTATCTTTTGACTTCCCTAACAATTCTTTGGATCATCTTTTCTGTGCTTTCATCAGAAATATCTTTGACAGACAGCAGCCCTGAAAAGCAGGAGGAAGTCCTAGCTTCATTTCCACGCTGGGACCTCCCTCCACTCCATCTCATTTAAATGTCTTGTCACCAATTAACTAATTCAAGAAATACCCTGAAAACTAAACAAAATACCCTGCCATAATTTATTTTCAGGTATGATGGGCATAATGGCAAACAATGGACCATATATTCTTTTAATGAATATGAGTCACAGATATTTTTATGTAGATTTATTAGACATATTGTATTAGTTTATATTAATACCACTAAATGAATGTTAGCTATTTTTAGATTCAACAATAATATAGAAACTAGGGAAATCAGGAAAGAGCAAGAGGATTTGAAGGTAAAATTTGTGAGGACAAGGAGTAAGAGGCCAGAATCAGAACCCAAGGAAAAGAATAGATCCAAATTCTGGCATCTGTTTTTCTACCCTGCTGAGAAAGGAGTCATTACAGATACTTGCACTGAATGGTATTAATCAAGTCAACTCAGAGTATTAATGGAGGAAGTAATTTAATCTTTCTAAGCTCCTGCTTAACTATTTGATATAGAGATGAACACTTTAAGGAGATTCACATAATTTTTAAGTTATTTGAAAATGTAATAGTGACAAGCAAATACCAAAGGTCAATGAAATTGAATTTAGTTTATATCAATGATCTTCAATATATATGTTGTTGTTAGGTGCCCTCAAGTCAGTCTCCGACTCATAGCGACCCTATATACAACAGATGAAACACTATTGTCAGTGCTTCTCTGCTGTTCATAGGATTTTCATGGTGGATTGATTTTTGGGATGGGTAGTAGGCTGGGACCGTCTACCAAGCCTACAGAACCTGGTGTTCCTAGGCAGTCTCCCATCCAAGTACTAACCAGGCCCAACCCGACTTAGCTTCTGACATCTGATGGGATTGGATGCCATAGGGCTACAGCTGTAGGCCTCAATATATATAGAATATACATATTCCTGAAAGGACAATCTTAAAAAAATTACTAAGTATACTGAACACAATTTTATTGAGGAAAATTTGTAGAGGTGTTAGAAATTTTCTGGATGTAGTTCCATTAGAAAAATATATATTGCCAAACTACATTGAGACATATGCTAAAAGGAAATCTATCAGCTTGCTTCCAAAGAACATGGCCGATATTTGGTATATTCTTTCCAGGACTAATAATAATAACAAATAAAGGAAAGAAAAAGAAAAAGAAAAGTGATTTGGTTAGTTTTGGGCTTTTGCATTTTTATACCTATTTTTAGAAACTACTTTTGAAATCACAAACACATGCACACAGTTGTTAGTATGTGGAAGGAGGTTGTAGTTTATAAATCAATTTGGAGAGAATGTATAACTTTATATCATATCTTTCTATCAATGAACAAAGTATATTTCTCCACTTACTTAAGACTACTTTAATATTTTTCAGTTAGAGTTTACAATTTCCCTGGAGAAGTTATACATATCTTTTGTTTCATTTATTCTAAAGACTTTATATGTGTTGATATGCTTACAAATGGTATCTTAAAGGTCTCATTTTCTGTTGTATGAAAACAGTTTGTTCTGCATATTGATTATTTTGGGACTTTGGTCAACTCTTTTCTTAACTTTAGTAATTTATTTGAGAATTCTCTTGGATTTTCTGTTTACATTATCTTGTCACCTGTAAATAATGGCAACTTTGTTTCTTCCTTTCTGATCTAGTTCTTTAAAAAAAAAGTTTTTATTGCCTTGCTTTTTAGTGTTCTCTAGGCCTACCAATGCAATATTGAATAAAAGTAGTGATAAGTGCATGTTCTTTGCAAATTTCTGATCTCAAAGATGAAGATAAAAATTTTACTTATTAAATACAATGTTTATTATGAGACTTTTTGTTTCAACAAGATTTATCAGATTAAGGGAGTTTGCTTCTATTTCTAATTCACTAAGAATTCTTTTTCTCATCACGTTGCTGAATTTTGTCAAAGTATTTTGCTGCATTTCTACTCCTAGATAGATGAGAAATTGAAACTGTCTTCATTATTCTGGGTAGCCATTGCTGAGCTAAAAATCAGGAAGATAATACTCCAGAGGAAAGAGACTGGACCAGGGACCACCAGCAATCTCTACTGCAATTCCCAATGTGTGTAGTATCTTTTCACTCTCTAGATATTTTTTCAATTGATAGCACTTGAATATGGAATGACCCTAGTTTTCTTAGGAATGGAACATATTTACTGCATATGGGAGGTTCCAAATCGTAAGGACAAATCTCCCTGAGGTCTTTGCCTGGGACCCAGAACTCTCTGTCAGAGATGGGACTTGCTATTGCTGCAGAATTCCTTTCATCGTGGACATGTGATGTCCTGTGAACAGCAGGTAGCTTGACTGACCCCCTCTTCTCATTTCAGATTCTCATGTGTCATCTCCTCTTTTTTTTTTTTTAACTAAATTTGAGCTCATTTTCATAGTTCCTGAGTTACTCAGAGAAAGAACATAATTTCAATAAATGGCTGATGGAATTGGATTGTAACAAAGATGGTTGCAGTTTAAATTTTAATAAAGATGACTGAAGTTGCATCTCTTAAAAGCTAAGTGCTCATCCTCATTTGGCCTTTTTCCCTTTAAAGTTAGTAAAGCAGAATCACTGTTTTGAAAAGAACCCTGAACTTAGTATCAGGAAATGGTACAGCCTGTGCCAAGGACAGAGACAGTCTCTCTGGCCTCAGGGGGCTCAGGTTCTTTATACTTGGCTCCTTATCACAGGCCTTTCATCACCTGAGCTTACCTGCACCAACCTTGTACATTAGTGCATGATTGATATTTATCAAAAAAAAAAAAAACAAAACAAAAACAAAAACAATTTTGACAAAGGCTCATAAGTGTCTCATGGACTTAAGAAATAGCAATTTATCCAATGTCCTGTAGTTGAAATATTCTTTATCCATTTCATTTTTAATACTATGCCCTAGTTTTAGTGATTTAATAAGAAAAAAGAACATACCTTTATGTATTTGTACATTCAAGAGGTATTAACATTTTACCCTGAATATAATTGTTTTCCTTGCCAAGTTATTCTATTTCTTAATGTGGGGCCTGTAAAATTTCTTTCCTGTAGGTATTTGTGGGCTCATTGGCAGACATATTCATATATCTCTTTCCCTCAATGATTTTGCTCTTATGAAAATTATCAAGCAGATACTACATCAATCCGCTGGTTTTCTGTTCATCCCTGGGGCAAGAAAAAAATATACTGATGATTATTCTCTTTGGCTTTGGAATTTCACATCCAGCAAGGATATTATTTTTTCAGATTTAGGTACTTTACTGGGCACAATTAGAGAGCTAAAGCTATGGGGAAAACCCTGTTTAAACAAAGAGATAGTATGGGTGAGGATTTTAATATTCTTTGACAAAAAGGCACATATTCAAATAGACACCAAGTTGGTACATATTCATGTGTCCACACAACAACAGTGGAGAAATTCCTTGGGGCAGATATCTTAGCTATAGAGATCTTTTTCTCTCAGTTTATTCCCCAGTGATCTTGGAATATTTATACAGATCGGAGAAGACTGATTTATACAATGTACAATGTCTTCACAACATCTTTAAAATTCAGATATATTTTCCTTCACTATATCACAATTAGCTTTTTGTCTTGTACATGTCTTTTCCCCCTAAAAGTATAATTTAAAAGTTTCATTAATTATATATTCTGATTTCTTGGTTAAGTAACATTATGCAGTATATAAGTTTTGCCATTTAGGTTCTTCTCATTAAAACAAAGAACAAAGAAACAATAAATACAATAAGAGATTGAGTCAATTCCTTTTTAGATCTATTATCCAATTTAAAGCCCTCTCAGTTTTAAATTACTTGTAGTGTTGTGATTTGAATTAGAGATGGTAAAAGGCCAAGACAGAATTTTGCTGTTATTTATCCTTTTGTAATATTGTTTTTTTATGTCTAGCACGGTGCTAGATTCTGCACATACAATGGTCAGAGAAGTAAATAAATAAAAGCAACAGTGTAGTCTATGCCCTTACTGAACTTACAGTCTTTATTAAGTTTAGCATATACACAAGTTATTTGTGTTCTTGAGATTCAGTGCAAAAATACGTTTAATTGTTACATTCACAAACTGAGATCATTAGATTTGAAATGCACGGTCTTCAGCCTTGAAAGACAAACATGAATTTCTATGCTAGAGTGTTATAAAACAAAAGCAATTAAGCTACACTTCCATGATAAAATTCTTATTCTTTTGAAGACAGCAGAAGGCAGCTCAGGGCTTCTACTAGATCTGATAAAATTAGATAGGAGGATATAATATTTCTTGAGAAAGCATTGTTCTCTGGGATATTTTCTAAAATAATGAAATCATCGATAAAACAGTGAGGAAAAAGGAAAACAGAAATAGAGGACAGAGAATAAAATAATGGATGAAAGGAAAGGAAAAGATCGCTAGAAAAGGGGGAGGAAAGGAAGGGAAGAGCAGGGAGAAGAGAAGGGGAGGAGTTTGAGAAGGGAACTCAGAAGTGACCAACAGTTTTCTGCGTCACAAAGAGGAAAATAGCCACTAAAAGGAAAAGAATATTTTTTTTAAAAAAGAAACAAGTTGAACAGCCACCCCCTTGCACCTCCTCATCCTGTCCCCTCCCCATTCTTGTTTGAGGCATTTTCCAGGGGACCTTAAATTGCATTCTTTGGACTACTTGCTTATCTTTTCTCCAAAATATCTCACCAGAGACTTTTACCCTTCTTGTTTATGAACCCTAAAAATTCTGGCTTTGTTAAGTCTTTAGTGAGAAAAATATTTCTGAACTAATTCTAAAATCAATTTAATTAGTTAAAATAAAAACAGCCTTTTTAAGCATGCCTTAATTAAAATCATCTGCTTCTTTATTTAAATAGCTTTCCTTTAAGTTTCTTTCTATGATGGGAAATATAACAAAAAAAAGATCAGAGTGAAAAAATAAAACACTAATGAATATATTTTGGTTACAGAATTTATGGTCACAACGTTTAAGCACTGAATACAGTCTCTGAGCTCTTTTTATTCTCATTGTTGTGTATGTCTCATATGAGGCAATATGTCTGTCTGTTTTGTGTCTAAGTAATTTTTATCCAAAAGCACACTTGAGAAGGAGAAAATGTTGCCTTATGGGGACCTAAAGACTGATCTGTGCAGCTTATTCTATGGTAGATTCCTACCCCAGGTCTAGGGGGTATTGTATAAGGATGACGGGCAGCTACTCATCCTCTCTAAGTGCAGTGCCTTTCACAATAAAAATGGGAATACTAACATTTACCTTTCAGGATTGTTAGAAGAAGAGAAAATCTGCATGAAGGCCCTGACATATGGAATGCATGAAATAAATGCCACATTTTATTGTGGTGCTTTCCCTGGGTGCCTCCTCCCCTTGACCTTCGAATTCTAATTTTTCTACCTCCTTTATGGCTGTTAGGGCCTTGGCATTATGTCAGCAAGCACATTTGAAGTATATAGAGCAAGAGAAACAGAGTTCTCTAGTTCAGAGGCTGTCCTAATGGCAAATTACATAAGTTTTAATGCTTGGAATCCCTCATGGCCATTTAGGCTGCTCCAAAACTTCTTTTATCTGGTTCCTTGTACTCAGCGGAGTACAGCAGCTTCTGAATGGTCTGTGCCTAAGTAACAGGTTGCTATTGTTTCAAGGATCCACCGGGATGGCTTCAGAGGCAAGCATAAGCAGTTCTGTTTTGGTCCAGAGGTCCATTAAAATCTTCTACATGGGGAAATTACCATTTTCTGTCTTAGTAAATTAATGCAGAACAGACATAGCTCTCAAAAGTAACTTCATTTTGCTCTAACAGAACTTTTAGATCCTCTCGTGTCACCTCATAGAACATCTTCTCAGGGTATTGATTATATTTTTTGTAGGAGGCCAGGCGACTTTAATTTGGGTTCCACCTACATATAATGTATTCATTTCAAACAACATGAGTAAATCATGTCAGATATTGTACACTACAAATACCATTTATTTATATGTTTGTTTTATTTAGGGATTTTCATTTTTTGTCAGAGAAGACTGTGGATGGGTGTGTGTGTGCATGTATGTGTGTGTGCATGTATGTATAGAACATGTAAAGTTGCTTTCTCTTCTTTTCTCATTCTTACGGGAGCTTCCTAGACTCCCATAAAACCCTGACATCTTCTGAGAACCATGTCTTTTCAGAATCATCCATGTGGTACACTTACCTGGCCTGCTCTTCCCAGCATAACTCTCTTATTCACAACTTCTTCCCACTGATTTCTCAAATCAAAATTTTTCTGTGTTTTGTGCTTTTCATATAGTTGTTGTATAATCTTGGAGATGGAAAAGGCATAACTGTTCTTCAAATTAGGAGTTCCTATTATAATAATATCTGCAGCCATACCACTGTGGTGTCCAATTTCATCAGATCTCAGAAGCTAAGCAGGGTTGGGCCTGGTTAGTCCTTGGATGTGAGACCTCCTGGGAATACCTGGTGCTATAGGCTAGGGAGATGGACCTGGCAGCCAATTCCTGAAACAATGAGCCATGAAAAACCCTATGAATAGCAGAGAAGCACTGACAACAATGCTGGACATGGTACAGTGTTGGAGAGTGTTTCCTCTGTTGTATATAGGGTCCCTAAAAGTTAGACAATAACTTGACAGCACCTCCCAACAACAAACATTATAATAGTAGTTCTCATGGCAGTAGTGAAAGATTCTACAGGGAAAATATTAAATGATGCAGGAAACATCAAAAGAAGATGGGAAGAATACACAGAGTCATTATACAAGAAAGAATTGGTAGATGACCAACCATTCCAAGAGGTTGCATATGAAGAGGAACCAATGGTGTTGAAGGATGAAGTAGAAGCTGCCTTGAAAGAACTGGCAAAACACAA
>VMDO01026705.1:0-26317 GCA_007922755.1 Pedetes capensis | reverse complement strand
TTATTATAAGAATCTGAAGGAAGAAAATGCATTCCCAGAAAGGAGTAACTAAAAATATTGATACAAATTGTCAAATATTCATGGCAGATTTAGAAGCTTCTTTTGCACTTTCTTAGATGATGGCTTGATGTGGATGACTAAAAGAGTCCACAGCTCTATAATCTCCACAGTAAGTTAAGAAAAGGAAGCACTTCTTGATCTAAAGAGCTGCTTTTTAAAAAGGGGAGATTGAAAAAGGGAACATTTAACTCCTTTGTCTTGACAGACACCAAATGTGCTTCTAAAGGACCTTTTCAAGTACAAAGAACCAATGTACCATCAAGATAACAGGAAAATTATTTTCAAAAGAAGAAAATAAGATCAAACAGGTCATTCTATATGACAACCAAACACCTTACAATATACAGTGTGTACGCCCAACTTGGCATGCTGCCGTACCACTGTGACGGCTGATCCTGGCAGATCTCAGGAGCTAAGCAGGGTCGGACCTGGTTGGTACTTGGATGGGAGACGGCCTGGGAACACCAGGTGCTGCAGGCTTGAGAGATGGACCTGGCAACCCACTCCCCCTCCCCCTCAAAAAACCCAGCCATTGCAAACCTTATGAATAGCAGAGAAACACAACAATAATGTTTCATCTGTTGTACATAGGGTCGCTATGAGTCGGACACTGACTCGAGGGCACCTAACAACAACAATGCCCAACTCACATGCAGAGCAATAATTTTTAAAGGCTGGGAAAGGAAAAGAGAATTACCTATCACCTATTACCTATTATCTCTCTCCATAGTGCTGAAGTCCAGTAGCTGGAAATGCAAAATACTGACCACTCATAACTTAAATCCAGAATTCTTTTTATAAACAGTGCAAAGGACTTCATGCAGTGATCAAGAAGGATGGTTAACCACCCAAGTAAGTAGTTAAACTGTTAGTTCTAGATACACCAAATTAGCTAGACAGTAAATTACTCACAAAAGAAGGAAGAGTTACTCTTTAAAGTCATCTTTTGTCTTGCCTTACATGGGGCTATATAACTTTGCAGTGCAAAACTAACTCATAACTAACCAGGAGATTTAGCTGGATGGCCATAAAGATACACAGGTGTCTCAGACTTTGTAATAATTTGAGAGGGAGGCTGTAATAAAAATATGTTCAGCTGTTTGTCCGGAACACTTAGAGATGTAAGTTGCTAAAGCTCAGTTGGCTGTAAATACATGGACTATGACTTCAACCTCCTTCACTCAAAAACTTCCCCATTCTCTCTAGAACTTACTATTTACTTGATTGCATTAATAGTCAAAACATATGAGGATATTCAGAGAAACTCATAGCTTCTGAATAAAAGAAGGAATGATTATTAAATAGGCACTTTTTGCTGTACTAGAGGGTCAAACCCAGGGTGTTATGCATGCTAGGCAAGTGCTCTATCACTTAACTGCATCCCTAGCCCCTTTTTAAATTTTTTATGGTGAGGCAGAGTCTTGCTAAGTTGCACAGGCTGCCTCTGGCCTCACAATCTGCCATCTTCTTGCCTTTGCCTCCGGATTAACTGGGATCACAGGCATGCACCAAGGTGACTGGCTAAATATGCATATTTTTGAGTTACTGAATTTAATGAGGGAATGCCATTCGTAATACCTTGGAGAGAGCATGCATGCACTGAGGGAATGATCAGTCTGATAAAGATTAAGAGTATGAGACACTTTAGAGGGGAGCAAGATAGGGAAAGTCAATACAGTAGGGGGCACTTCAGGGAACCTGAATGTTCTTAGCACCTGCAGATGGGGAGGAAGATGTCAGACGGATTCTCCAAGGTTTGTTCTGCACACCTATCACTTAGAAGACTAGGAGTCACAAAGTGAGGACCCTCTTAAAACTGATCTCCTGGAAAGTCATTATGTCCTTCGCTATTAAAGCTACCTATAGATTCATGTACCCAAACATGATAATCACCATGCAAAATTTAATCAGTGCCTACTATGTGCCAGGCATTCTATAGATGTACCTTATATGGATTATGTAATCCCTCAAAGAGTGTTAGGTGTATAATCCATGCTTCACAGAAAATGAAGCTAATTTTCCTGATATCACTTAATTTCAAATGGAAGAAAGAGTGGGCAAACCTCTATTTTCTGACTTGAATGACAATGTCCTTAATAAGGGCTACATTTTACCCGAATTCCTACTTCCTGTTTGGTCTAATCTTTTTCCTATACAGCTATGACAATCATTTCTTCTCTATGCTGATGGCTCTCTTATTCTATAAAAACATTACTGGTTTCGATCACAAGGTTTGTGTTGTTGTTTTATACGTGACCAATCTCTTCTAGCTAAGAACTGCATGTGTGTTAGCTGAACTCCGGCAGCCTGCTATCCTGTGTCCAGTGGTCTGGCATCTGTGGCAACAAGCCTTCATGTCTTTCATTAGAGCGAGATGGCCCTTCAAGATGGGAGGGGAGAAAGGAAAGGGATGTTGGATGAGGCCAAAGGAAACTCAGATTTGAAACTCAGAGTTAATAGTTACTGCTGTAGAAGGTATCCCAGACTATACCATAACCTTCAGGTAAAATGCTGAACTTTTCTGATATAATCAGTTAACAAATAATATTTGATATCTACTCTAGACATAATGGACATGTTCTCTGCCCTCGGTAGGCAATAGTCTGCAAAACTGTGGGTAAGAGTCACATTCTTGTAGAGTTGAGGTGAAGTTTTTGGGTGAAGAACATCTACCCCTGTGCTCAAAATATCAGCATTTCTTAAAGTTTGGGTTATTTCCTTGGGGTAGAAATAAAATATTATCTATTCAGATTTAGTTAAGCAAAAGTTTGCTTCTGTATTGGTATTCCTAGTGTTTGTGTTACAGAATCAAGTCCACTGCTGATTCCTTCACTTCTCCTGAGAGACCTGAGCCTAAGTAGAAAAGAATCTGCAGACAGGTGAACTGAGCCAAGTCCAAGGCTGAATTGCTCCCGAGGGCTTTTTCCCTACAGGGATTATAGGTCTTTGTTGTCTTTCTTGCCCCTAGGATAAGAGCAGTCCTTTTAGAGGAAAATGAAAAGTGGTAACATTGACATGAGCAAGACTTTATGCTCCTTGGAAAAATTAACTCAAATCTGTGGCATCATAGGACATTCCTAACTCAACTCCTGGTACTTTTGAGGTCTGCATTTTGATAGAATGGCCTGAAGAGAGACCGTAAACACCATTCTGAAGTTCAGGACTGTACGAGTAGACCAGTGATCCCAGTTAAATGAAATACCTTGTGAGAATGGAGGGTTTACTGCTGTAAACAGTGCCATCTCAATTCTCTGAGAAATAGGATCTACCAAATACATAAGTACTGCTAAGAACAGTTATTCGGTATGGCTCCTCTCCAGAATGTTCCACAGAAGGTTCCACTCCTTATCCTCATACTCTTTTGTACTCATCCCATTCTCAAAACTTCAGTGCTGAGTAAAGTCACCAGGGTCAGCCCTATCTGGGACATTGGAACCAAGGGGCCCCACCTACACTCAAGAGAGAAAAGCCGTGAGCTCTTTCCCCAAACCAGAAAGATTTCAGGTGGAAATCTCTACTAGGATTCTTTTGATTTATGTAACAAAGACAAAATTCAAATTGGTTTATACCTAGAGGATTTATTTCTGTACACATCCAAATTACAGGAAGATGAATCTACGTAGAGGGATTCATCTTCCCATGATTTGGGTAGCTGGCTCCATGGATATTTTCAGGAAAGTATCTCTTTGTGTATGCATTTGTCTGTGTGTATGTATGTGTATATCACACACACAAATATATGTATACACACACACAGACACACACAGACAGAGAGACAGAGAAGAGACAGAGAAAGAGAGAGAAAGAGAGTGAGAGAGAGAGAGAGACAAAGATATACAGTGACATTCCTAAATCTTAAATATAAAATTCAACAAATTTTCATAAATATTTACAACAATCTACCCAACATACGATCAAGATAGTAAACATTTCTTTTACCTGCAAAAGTTCTCTCATGCCTCACTTTTGTGGACAAATCCTAAGTTGTGTTGACTCAACAGCATACATTTCAAGAAAAGTTCAAACTGAGTTTATAAACTCTCTAAAGGGTGCCTTTGCATGCACCAAACACTTAAATGTGTTTCCAATGTTTAATTAACCAACTAACTGATTTATTAATTTAGCTAACCCAAGTGCGTGTATGCTTTATGATAGTATTCAGCTGTTACTAGCTTTGCATGTTTACCATTGAGATAACAAAAGGTTAGTAAAAGTAGCATTCTGGTGTTTATGACATCTGATATTTCTGTGTTTTTTATTGTAGCTGTGTGTTACATTTTCTAAACCTGCTCTAGGTACTTTTCTAAAGATTAATTGTCTATCAGTTTTATATAAATAAGAGAGCTCAGATTCCTGAGCATATTCATTCATAAATTAAAAACAATGCTTTCTCCTAGTTAGCTCTATAAAGGGGAAATAGACCTTGACTAGACATAATGAGGCATTTGTGTTCACCATAACTGTAATTTACTATTACTGCTTCAAGAGCCATCATTTCTCATTTACTCTGTTAAGTGACAATAAGTGAGGCTAAAGTAAACTCAAATCCACACTGCTGGGTCACCTTAGTGATTTATGGCGTGTGTGGTAACACTATTTGAAACAACCTTAATTTTTGGTACTGTTGTGCAATAGCACGAATCACTAGTTTGATTTGCCATCTTGTATACCCGATGATACTTAAAATGCATATCTTCAGGAAGGGTGAACTCAGGAGCGGCTGTGGCTATGTGTTAGATGGTGGGCGCTCTCCTCTAACACGCAGTCCTCAAGGTGAGCCTTCGTGCTGAGAGTGACTGCAGATTCAAATACAAACTCTGCTCTATCTTGAGATGCTTTGGTAAAAGATTTCAGTAAAAGGCAGTTCTGAGGCATATGTAAATCACAGATTATAATTATATAACAAATATACATGTAAATGTCTTTTTTCTTAAAACCAGTGATAAAGGAAAAATCAATAATAATGTAGGGAGTTTTTTAAGTTAACATAATGCTTACTGTATGTGGAGGGTGAATTGAAGATAACTGTAAGCTTACAGATGTAGGATAGACTGAGTTCACAGATCTCTATCTCCCTGCATTCCACCAAAACCCTTCCGCTTTTACCTAATGAATTATCTGAGGTTCTCGTGAAAGAGAAAAGAGGTCATTGTCCTGGGCCATATGTCATATAGCCAGTGTACTAACACCAATTTAGTCCATAATGGAGGCTCCAGAACTCCAGTGATATCCAGACATAATAAATTTGATTGACTGGTATTTGACTCAGAGGTTAGAAGGGAAAAATGAGATGAGGTCAGAAAAAAATGACAGTAAGCACACTCACTATGATTAATTCAATCAATGATACAAAGCTACAATAATCAAAATAGTACAGTACTGGCATAAGGACACACATGTAGATTGGTGGAATAAACTGAGATTTTAGAAATACGCCCAACTTTATTTTTAAAGGCATCAAGTCTACTAATGGGTAAAGACTAGTCACTTCAACATATAGTCCCAGGACAAATGTATTTCTACATGTAAAAGAATGGTGTTGGACCTCTACCCCACATCATAAACCAAAGTTAATGCAAAATATATTAATGATCCAGATATAGGAGCTAAAATTCTTAGCAAAACATGCAAAGTCAAATTTTTAGTAACCTTGGATTTATCAGTGGAATCTTAGACATGCCCCCAAAAGCCTTAAAGGCAAAAGGAAAATATGTAAATTGGATCTCATTAAAATCTACAACTTTTTTACACCAAAATAAGTTACCAAGAAAGTGAAAAGACACTTTACAGAGAAAAAGAAAGCATTTGTCAATCACATACCTAACAGGAGCTTAAGATCCAGAATAGACAAAGAACTCCTACAACTCAATTTAAAAATAGACGACCCAATGCAAAAATGGGCAGAGGACTTGAACAGGCATTTATCCACAGAAGACACACAAATGGGAAGTACCAGTGATGTACCATTTTCTATCTACTATAATGCCTATAGTTTTTAAATGGAAGTAAAGGTTGGTGAGGATGTGGAGAAATTAGAACTCTCAGAATTTGCACATAAGAATGTGAAATCTTCTCAAAGGAAGAAGTTTGAAGGGTCAAGAAAAACATGAGAAAAATGTTCAATACCCCTAGCCATTAGGGAAATGCAAATCAAAACAACACTGAGGTTCCACCTCATTACAGTAAGAATGGCCAAGATCAACAAAACAAACAACAACAAATGCTAGTGTGAGGATGTGAGAAAAAGGAACACTCTTCCACTGCTGGTGGGATTGTAAAGTAGTTCAACCACTTTGGAAATCAATATGGAGATACCTTAGAAAACTAAGAATAGAGCTGCCATATGGCTTGGCTATACCACTCCTGGGAATATACCCAAAGGATGATAAGTCATCATGCCACACACACCTGAATTTCCATATTTAATGTAGAACTCTTTACAATTGCAAGGATATGGAATCAACCAAGATATCCATCAATAGGAATGGACATAAAAAAGTCGTGGTATATACACACACAATGGAATATTACTCAGCAATGAAAAAGAATGTCATTGGCAACAGAATGGATAGAACCAGAGAATATCATCCTAAGCAAATAAACCTAGGCCCCAAAAGAGAAATACCTTACATTCTCACTCATATCTGGGAGCTAAAGCTAATTTAAAGGAAGAAAACACCCTATAAATAGACATACAAAAAAGAACAATCAGCCTTTACTAAGAAGGGAAAATATGAGTAGAAAGAAGTGGAGAAGGGTCTAGCAGGGGGGAAAAAAGACTGGAAGCGGGTAAGGGAGGGGAAGTAATACACTACTATTACTAAAGGGCTAAAATGGGGGAGGGGACAACCTCAAATTACATGATGCAAGTACATGAATATATGGGAGGATATATGGGGGACCATAACCCGTAATTCCATATTATTTTTATCACGTATTAATCAAAGGGTTTCACAAATTATGTCAGTTGATGTAAGTGTAACCAAACAAGATGTAATAGGTACACAATGGAAATAGCAAAAGCCTTATTACTCTGTATCCCACTAACATTAATACAATTTTTAAAAATCTGAAATGGTATAACTGCTGTGGAAAACAGATTATTCCTTAAAAAGTTCAAAATAGAATTACTATGTGACCCAGCTGTTTCACTCTTACATATATAATATGGAGAATTAAAAACATACAAATACATGTATAGACGTGTTCACAGTAGCACGATTTATAACAGCCAAAAGGTTAAAATACCTCAAGTGTCCATCAACACACTAATGGCTAAACAAAATATGCCCTATACATATAACAGAATGTTATTCAGCCGTCAAAAGGAATGAAAATCTGATACTTGCTACAATATGGATAAACCCTAAAGATACTATGCTAAGGGACATGAGCCAGACACAAAAGGACAAATATTGTATAACCCCATTTATGGGAAGTATCTAGAATGGGCAAGTTCAGAGACAGAGATTAGTAGGGACTGGGGTGGTTTGGGGGAAATGGAGAATTATTGCTCCCTGCGTACAGCTTCTGTTTGCAGGGATGAAGAGATTTGGAAATAGGGGAGGTGGCTGCACAACATTGTGAATGTAATTCATGACATTGAACTTTATACTTCACAATGGTGAAACGGTTGCAATTTGTCCACAGCCTTGCCATACTCATACATTGTTGGAGAGAATGCAAAATGGTGCTGGTGTTATGGAAAACTGTATGGTGGTTCCTCAGGAAATTAAAAATATAACTAACATCTACCATTCATCAACCCCACTTCAAGGGATATATGCAAAGGAAATGAAATCAGGATCTGAAGAGATGTTAGCTCTCCCAGATACAAAGCAGCACTGTCCCCAGCAGACGAGATACAGAAACGTCCTAAACGTTCTTCAGTCTATGAATGAGTGAGGAAATGTGGTGTATACATTCATTCTGACTTAAGAAAATTCTGTCATATTCAACAACATAGTTGAACTTGAGGATGTTTTGTGAAGTCAAGTGAGTGAGTTACAGAAAGGCAAATACTGCATGATTGCACGTGTAGAGTTAATTGTTTTAGGTGAGCAGGGCTAGGTAAGTCCTAGAGATCTGCTGTGCTGCTTTGTATAGTCAACAATAATGTTCTGTGCTCTTATAAATTGAAGGGTGTAGGTCTCGTGTGTTCTGGACATAATGAAACTTTAAAGAAATACTTTAAATGGCAAGTTTTGGTAATATATTTTGCCAGAGTTTTAAAAAATCACTGAGAGTGTGAAAATAAGGGATAACTTTTAAGAAGTTGAAGATTGATGTATATATATTATCCATCTAATATACGCGGCGCACATTCAGTATGTGCAATAGGTGTGCCAAGCAGTAGGCAATGAGCATGAGTGGGAGCTAGGGATACCAAGTCTGGAAGTGCTCATTGGTTCAATGAAGTTACTACATGGAATCCAGCATAAGATGAGTAAAACTCAGCTCTGGAGAGCCAGCGAGTAAGGAACACTCCGTAGGCTTATCACACTGCAGCTCTATCAAAGCGCAGATCGGTAGAGCATAAAGAATTGCTTTACAAATGAGAGCAGCAAGGCCTGGAGAGTTGAAAAGACGTGCCAAAGCCCTCTAAACGATCCCTGAATTGATGCACGCAGTCTTCTCGGTGGCCCACCTATCTCCTCTGATCCTCCCACCGCGTGCAGAGTAAAAAGTCATGCAAGGAATCTAGTTGGAAGGAAATCGAGGCAAATGCAACAGAAAGGAAGCACTGATGACTGTGGTCCTAACAAGAAGGTGCAGGATGTGTCAGATTTTCTTCGTTCTTTTTCATCCAGGTTGATAAATACCTGCTTAGTTAACAATGCCACTGTCCCTACCCTTTTAGGGGCAATCTCAGCCACTTCACTTGTTTAAGGGAGTTCTCTCAGACTCCCTTAAACAGCTGGAGGTGGGAGCACAGTTCTTAGGAACAGGTGAACAGTTCAGGGTTGGACTCCAGCACAGCCAAGTATCTGCTTCAGGAAATGCAGTTGCCTGGCTTGAACTATGGTTATAAACTAGAAGTCAGGAACTAAACCTGGACAAACCTCAGGGTCCTCCCCCTTTCATTTGTGGAATGGATATACTGAGATACATCACTCAGGGTTTTGCTGGGAGGACAGAATGGACAGTACATTTAAAATGGCAGTAACTTACATGCTATCATTAGCCGGTGGTAGTTATGTTAATGGCTCCCCCTCCTCCAACCCATCTCCTTTAATGCTGCCACCACACCATGTCCTCAGCCTTGCTATACCTAGGCAAATCTTTTTTCTAACTCTATTTTATTGCACTTCGAGTTACTACTCTAAAAGTCAGGGTGTCTTTCTTCTTACTCAGCCTTCCTTTACAATTGTAGAAACCTTGTTTGAAAGTCAGATACTCACCCACATACTACTGAGGTGTTGGCCCCGGCATTGTGAAGCTGTACTATGCCCCACTAGTTCCTGCCTGGCCCCCTTCCGGTGGCTTTCAGGACAGGGTAGGACAAGCACACAGACATGAAGGGAGTCGGGTGTGGAGATCTGCATGAGGATAATTTTACACATAGAAGAGAACAAAGGTGATAATTAGGTGACTGTAGATCATAATTCATTCAATGACTGACATAGGAAACTTAATAAACTTTTGTGTTACTCAGGGTCAGTCAGCCTAATAAGCTTTACTTGATTAGGTTTAATGATTAACATGAACTCTCCATCTCTCTGAGGTTTCTTGGGGAGACACTGATGGATAACCCAAAAATGCCCCCATTTGGGGAAGGAGTTATCTTATGGAAGCAACCAGGGTTCATTCTTTATCCCTGCCCAGCTTTGATCTCTCAAACACCAACATTTGGACTACTTCTGTCAAATACCTGCCCATAGTTGGGCTTGAACCATCTGAAGAGCATTCATGGGGGAGGAAAAAAGATAAAAAACAGATAAACAACGGGTGCTCCAGTTTTGACCTCAGAGTAATTAATACGCTCCATCACTGGGGACAGGGGGATGATAATCGATAGTTTTAAAATTCTGAAAAAATAATTTAACAACACAGCTATGTATATGTTGTTGTTGCTAGGTGCTATTGGTCGGTGTCTGACTTATAGTGGCCCTACATACAACAGATGAAACAGTATTGTTGGTGCTTCTCTGCTATTCATAGGGTTTTCAGTGGCTGATTGTTTTTTGGGAGTGGGTTGCCAGTTCCTTCTCCCAAGCCTATAGCACCTGGTGTGCCCAGACAATATCTCATCCAAGTACTAATCAAGCCAGACCCTGCTTAGCTTCTGAACTCTGATAGGATCAGATGCCATATTGGTATTGCAGCAGGCTGACAATATATGTATACGAAGAGAAAAATATACTTGAGACTTTTTCTGTATCTTTTAGAAATCTATAAAAAAATCTATTCAAAATGTTCCACTTCACCATTTCCAATTCTGTTCTCAACTATTTATTCAATAGGATTTCTCCTTCTGAATAACTTTTGATATTTTCTTGAAATGCACACCAGGGTAAAAGAGCTTTGATTAAGGATTATGTTATCTTCTAACTTAAAAGACCAAGTTTTAAAGACTAATAACGTGATATATGGATCCGTCCAGTTCACTGATGAAAGAGTGTCACCTTGATTATGTAAAATATAGATAATTTAGTGGCTCATATAAAATTTCAAGGTTCTACCTTCAGGTAAAATTTGATCCAGAAGTCAACAGGAAACCTCATGCCCATACCCAACATACCTTTTTGGCTCTTGTTGGTTTTATTTAGATTTTTTTTTTAAATGAAATTCAATGGCAATAGAAGCTTAAATAATTCAACCCCTATTTACAACCGTTGTTTTGAGATTCCTCATTCCACCATTCCAGATGGTTAGGAGAACTGTTGTTGTTGTTGGGTGCCATTGAGTCCTGTCTAACTCATAGCGACCCTCATAGGGTTGTCAATGGCTGATTATTTCAGGATTGCCTCAGGAGTGGATTGCCACGTCCTCCTCCCATGGTCAGGAAAATAGACTATACTAAATAGCCACACTTCGGCAATGTTCTCACCCTCAGAGCCAGGTGTTTGATGTCACCCAAAATATAATGACCAAAAGTGAGAGAAATCTCCCCAAACCTCAGGCTGCTTCTGCTGCTGCCAGAAGACTAAACGCTGAGCAGGCAGAAACAATCTCAACTTTCAGACCAAATCGCTTGTTACTCAGAGTTCTCATTTCAGTTTCTCCTAGGGACCAAAAGTCCAGAGCAATCCAGTTCTCTGCACTGGTGCTTCACCATCTGTGGTTCCGAAGTATTCCCTTACCTGGCTTCTTTTGTTATTTGGTGCCATCCAGTCCTGTCCTACTCATAGTGACCCTCATAGGGTTTTCAATGGCTGACTGTTTTGGGATTGCCTTGGTAGTGGGTTGCCACGTCCTTCTCCTATTTTTGCAGTGCTGGGAATCGAACCCAGGACCTCAGAGACTGCAGCACAGTGCTCTACCAACTGAGCTAAATCCCAGCCCCTACCTGGCTTCTAAGTATGCTGTTTACACCTTGTTGTTGTTAGGTGCCATAGAGTCGTCTCCGACTCATAGTGACCCTCATGGGGTTTTCAATGGCTGAGTGTTTTGGGATTGCATCATGAGTGGGCTGCCACATCCTTTTCTCATTTTTTTTTTCTTGTGATGCTGGGAATCGAAACTGGGACCTCAGTGATTGCACAGTGGTGTTCTACCAACTGAGCTAAATCCCAGCCCCCTGCTATTTACACCTAATGCTGCTAAAACGCTCGGGGCACGAAGCATGTTACATAAATACAAAGTACCAACAAGCATTGTGCCCGAGGAGGTAGTTCTCAGTTCACAGAAGGGACAGCACATCTTCAAATACACATCAAATGCTAAAGAAGAAATGCTAATTTCTTTTCCCTCCTCGCCACATAACTTAAGATTTGCCTTACCCACGTTTTCTATTTTAGGGGTTGTATTTTATCTCGGAATGCCTGCACTTCAATCACTTGGCCTTCTAAAAGTTATCATAGCACAACTTATTTTCTTTTCCATGGAGACCCTTCTGGAAGGTGACAGAAGAGTTTGTTAGAATTCCAAGAGAGTGGCAAAATTCGCCTTGCTCTCAGTCTCAGACCAGAGAGAAATTGATTTTCAAGTGTCTCTGATAAAGTAGTGCAGCCATTTGGATTTTTTCTTTTCTGTCTTCTTGAGAAATAAAGAGAAGTGGTTGGGGTTAAAGGTATAAATTCTCCTATTTAGTCACAGAAACAAAGCGTAGGTCTTAACAGCGCACTGTGGAGATGAATGAAAGGCCAGCAGCAGACAGATTCTTCACGGATGATCCGCAGAAACCTCACCTGACGGCTGATCGATAAGACAATAAAGGTTAGAGTTACTGATGCACACACAGAAGAGCCAAGGACGGCGGAAAAGGCAGAAAAGCAGAAGTCTCTTTTTGGCGATTTCCTTCATAAATCACCACTTACAATGGTCTGCATATAATGAGTTATCGCTTGTAGCTATTTTTATTGGTTGAAGGGCAAGTCAAAAAAAAAAAAGCATCTTTGATTAGTGGCTGACGTCCATATTTTGTCCATGTTTTGGGGTGGTGGCTTTTCATTTCTGCTCTGTTTTCGTTATTTACTTTGTTTTGACCTTTGGTGATATAAACGAATTTTGCACTAATGTGTTAAGGGATAGGGTAGAAAGATAACTTGCATTAACTAAGAGTGAGCATTACAACACAGTAACATACAATGAGGTGGTTTGCAAAGCAGATGTAAACAACCATTTTAAAACATGCCTATGTTATAATAGCTAATGGGGAGGAAACCGCCATGAGGCAGTCACTGTACTGAGTGTTTTACATTTGTTAAATAATGGAATCCTTGGTCCACAGGTGGAGAACAATTGCTATCTGACAAAGAGCAGACTGGGGCACAAAGTTAAGGAAGCAGAGGTGGATGGAAGGATGAATGGAGAGATGGATGGGTGGATCCAGCTGTCACAGAGTTTACCAAAAAGTCAACAGGAATCCCCTCTGGATATTTGAGTAGGATACTTGGTTATGCTCACTTTTTTTAGAATGCAAAATATTATAAACATTTCTCATTGAAAAAATAAATACATTTATAATTAGGAAATAAACACCCACTGCTATTGTCATTTGGGGGAAAATGTTTCATGTACTGGACGCAGCTTCCCCCACCTTAATGATGCAGTTATATCTCTGAGGATCTTGGTCCGAATACTGCAAGTTGATTGAAATGCCACCAGCTTCTAATGGAGCTGCTCCCTGCATCTTCTCATTTTCCTCATCCCTTTTTTTTCAGAGAATGGAGCACCGCATGCCCAAGCAATCAAGAGAGAAATCTAAGAGTCGCCCACACACCTCACCCCGGTCTTCCCAATCTGGTGAGTAGGTGGCCAAGCTCAGTTCATTTTGCTGCCCTCCTGGTTTTCAAATAGACCCTTCCTCCTGTCCGCCCTTCCTCAGTCATCATCCTTGTCAACCTAGCGCCCTCTCAGCATCTTCTGCAGCACTGCTGCAACAGCTGTTGAGGTGGCCCACCCTCCTCCATCCATGCTGCTCACTGTTCCACTTCCTGCCTTCTAATGTACCCTTTATCTTGCCTATAAACCTGTGTTTGGGGGGATGTGATCATACCCCGATCCTGGTTAGAATTCTTGAGTTCTTCCTCATTATGAAAAGTAAAAACTCAACCCTTTGCCATGAAACAGGCCCTCCATGACCTGGGACACACCCTCCCCTCCCACACCACCCCCTCCTCCCACACCCTCTTTCCTCCCCAGCTGCGTGGCCTTTCTGTACTCGCTTCATCACACGCTGTCAAGTGTCACTGAATAGCGGGACATGTTCTGAGAATCGCATCATTCAGTAATTTCACTGCTGTGATGCAAACGTCACAGAGGGTACTTGCATAATCCTCAGTGGTCTAGCTCGCTCACTCAACAGGGTCTCCTGACGCAATCAAGAGATTCCATAAACCTGAGCTATCCGATGCTGCCGCCATCAGAACACAACAGACTGTTGTACAGCAAACTTTTTTTTTTATTATTATTAGACAGCTATGATGTCACTAGTCTACGGTCATAGCCCCCTGGTGTACGATCTCATCAGATCTTGAAAGCTAAGCAGAGCTGGGCCTGCGTAGTCCTTGGATGGGAGACCACCTGGGAATACTGGGTGCTGTAGGCTTGGGAGAAGGACACGGCAGCCCACTCCTGAAACAATCAGCCACTGAAAACCCTATGAATAGCAGAGGAGCACGGACAATAGTGTTGGGCATAGCACAGTGTCAGGTAGTGTTTCATCTGTTGTACAGAGGGTTGCTATGAGTTAGACCTGACTCGACAGCACCTAAAAACAAACCATGTTACTAGGTGATGGGAATTTTTCAGCTCTTTTATAATCTAATGAGACCTGAGTTGAATATGCGGTTCATCATTGACCAAAACTTCAATTAGGTGACTTGTAAACTTCTATTAGGTGTTTGCCACCTCCAAAACTTCACAAATGCTGTTCCCTCTGTCTGAAATGCTTTTTGCTGGACTTCTTTCTACCGTTGTACTCTAGGACTGAACTTCTTGTTGTTAGGAGCCATTGAGTTGCGTCTAACTTGAATTTTTGATGGCTGATATTTTCAGGATTGTTTCAGGAACGCATTGCCAGATCCTTCTCCTATTTTTGTGGTACTGGGACATCAAACCCAGTCCCTCAGGGTGCATGGGCCCTCAGATATAGGACCAAACTTAGTACCCATTCCTTATTCAACTGATATTTACTCAGCACTTCTTATGCATCAAGCCCCCCACCATGTGTCTGTCAGCTTGTCATGCTGTGGGGGCTCGTGTGTTGCTGTGATGCTGAAAGCTATGCCACCAGTATTTCAGACACCAGCAGGGCCACCCATGGTGGACAGGTATCAACTGGGCTTCCAGACTAACACAGACTAAGGAGAAGCACCCAGCAGCCCACTTCTGAAACAATTAGCCATGGAAAATCCCATGAATAGCAGAGAAGCATTGTCACATATAGTACTGGAAAATGAGCCCCGTAGGCTGGAAGGTATTTAAGAAACGACTGGGGAAGCGTTGTCTCCTTAAAGTAGAGTTGACCTTAATGATGAAAATGGAGGAAAGCCCCATGGGACCTCCTTTTGCTGATGTGGCACAGCTCAAAATGAGAAGAAACACAGTGGCTACAACAATGGGCTGAAACATAAAAAGACTGTGCCTGGCACAGTGTCAGAGAGTGTTTCATCGTGTTGTACACTGGATCACAATGAGTTGGACCTGACTCAAGGCCACCTCACAAGAGTATGCCAGTGTTTGTGATGTGACAGTAAACCAAGAGAGACCTAGATCATGCAGAAAGTGAACAATCCTTCTTGGTTTGCCCAGGAGCACTGGTTCAGCAATGACCCAGGTCTGGGACACGCCCCAAGCCTGGGCAATCCAGGAGGGTTGCTCTCCTGATTCCTGTCCCTCCTGAACTTGGGACCTAAAAAGATAATTCATTTAATAAAGAACCCTTAAAACAGATGAATAGATGAAGGAATTAATTTTTATAGCCTCAGTCAGTATAAACACCTTTTATGTTTACATAATTTCATAGTAAGTTATAAATAAACTTGAAACACATTTTAAGATGAAAAGAAAAATACTTAAGTAGCTTGAGACTGTTATTGTTGTTGTTAGGTGCCATTGAGTCTGGTCTGACTCATAGCGACCCTCACAGGGTTTTCGATGGCTGTTTTGAGATGGACGCATCCGTCTCCGATAGCTTAGTATTAGTGAAACCTAATATGGACACTCTGGGCTGGGATTTAGCTCAGTTGGTAGAGGGCTGCGCTGCAGTCTCTGAGGCCCCGAGTTCAATTCCCAGCACCGCATAAATGGGAGAAGGACCTGGCAATCCACTCCCAAGGCAATCCCGAAGCACTCAGCCACTGAAAACCCAATGAGGGTCGCTATGAGTTGGATACCAACTTGACGGCACCTAACAACAACAACAACAACAACAAATATGGACACTCTAACAACAACAACAACAACAAATATGGATAGCAAGATGATCCAACTCGTGGGACACAGAGGTAGCCCAAGACAGCTTCGTGAAAGCTTCCCTAGAGGGAGGCAGGCAAGAAGGGAAAAATGTCATCTCCCACCAAAGTCAGTAGAAACTCAGCTTGAATCTGTTCCCGCGAGTCATATTCTGCAGGAGGAAAGGCTCTTAGAACCGCTTTACAAAAAGAGGTTTGGAAACACAGGGAATACAAGAGTTCTCAATCTCTCCCACTGAAACACTTCATCATTCTCACTGTAAATTGAGGAAAATGAAAGGTACGGAACTATGTTATTTAGCTTTTACATCACTGTGAAAAAATGTCTATCAGAACAACCTAAGGGAAGAAGAATTTATTTGGCTCATGGTTTAGAGGATTTGGGTCCGTGGTGGCAGGGAAGCATGGTGGCTGAGCACGCTGCCAGCCTGCGTGGTGGAGGCTCTTCCCATCATGGCAGACAGGAACGAGAGAGACCAGAACGGGGGGCCAGGGTAAAACCTTCAAAGGCCCCAATGACCTACCTCCTCCAGCTAGGTCCCACTTCCCAAAGTTCTACAGCCTCCCCAAACAGTGTCATCTAGTGGGGACTAAGCATTTAAACATGAGCCTAGAGGCCCACTTTAATTTATAAGCTTTTATGAGGGTTCAATTAATCTAATGCATTAATTAATTTAATGCATATGGAGTGCTTAGGAAAGTGCAGGGCACATGGTAATATTCCATAAGTACTAGCTTGTGACACCATTGCCTCTGCCTTCTGTCCCCACTACTTGTTCTACAGATAGTCACCTCACCAGAAAGGCCTAGAGAGGAACAGGTAAACTGGGCTCTGTTTTTAGCTAATTCTAGGGCGAGTCCCCTGGAAGCCAGACAGAGTGAGACATTTGATTTCCTGGTCCAGCAGGTTTCCCTAGCAGTCACTGGACAGCAGACAAATTAGACTTAACTTTTAAATCTATCCTGCCTCAACTCAAAAATGTATTCACATCTCAGCCAGGTATGGTGGCGCACGCCTGTAATCTCAGTGGCTGGGGAGGCGGAGGCAGGAGGATCACAAGTTCGAGACCAGAGGCAGTCTGAATAACTTAGCGAGACCTTGTCTCAAAAAAGTTTTTAAAAAATGGGCTGGGCGTGCTGCTCAGTGGCCCAGCACTTGCAAAGCATGCAGGCACGAGGCCCTGGGTTCAACCCCCAGTACTGGAAAAAAAAAATAAAAAGTATTTACATCTCCATGAATATGTGCTTAAAACAGACACTTTTTTAAAGCTGTGCCATGACATAGGTAGATAACAAACTCAACTTTTCAAGAGATTCCAACATAATGTGTTCCATATTAATGAAAATAAAATTTGGTAAATAAATTATTTTTCATACTTTGAGCAAACATTATTGAACTTGAAAGTCATGGTGTGTTGAGATGACTCATAAAGAATTAAATTGGCCCCAATAAATAGAGAGCAAAAGTTCCGTGTTTTGCAGTGAGGTTTAAACACAATCTGATATTTATATTCTGGAACTAGGAATACAGTCATGTCCTTTTAAAAGGTAGCTGAATTAAGCCATCAAAATAATCACACCAAGCATATGCATGGGCATGTTTCTGGCTCTGTTTTAAAAACTGGTTATTTCGAGTTAATTCAAAGATGTAGGAATAGATATGTCCAGGGCCC
The DNA here is from genome assembly GCA_007922755.1 of Pedetes capensis. Lineage (NCBI taxonomy): Eukaryota > Metazoa > Chordata > Mammalia > Rodentia > Pedetidae > Pedetes > Pedetes capensis. Next base: position 8,505 of record VMDO01026705.1, on the reverse strand, counting down.
AGACACCAAAATTGCAAGCAGATGGGCGGATGAGTCCATCTGAGGTCAGCAGTTTGCATCCCAGCGATCCCCAAATAGGGTGCCTCAGTGTCTGTGGTCTGTACCGCACGTGGCTTATCTTCACGATGTTGCCCAAGCGCAGAGCTCCAAGGAGGCACAGCTGATTATCGAGAGTTATAAAGGAGCTCTCATCTCAGTTACTCTGCTGACAGACGATCGGCTACACTCTGAAGGACACTGGGTTTGAGCAAAGATTCACCCGGCAGAGAAAGGTAGTGTGGAGATGGGGGGGGGGGGGGGCAGGGGTTCTCTGCATGGGAAAGAGCAAAGGCCAAGGATACACCCCCTAGGGGAGTCCAGACACCTTTACCTGTGATCTTCTACCAACTTCTTTCCCCCCAAGAGTCTCCCTTCTCACAGAGGTGGGAAAATGAGAAGACACCCATAGATGTCATGAGAGAAACTCCACTGCACACTCCAGTGAAGACGTCCCCAAATCTTTGCCTCTGCTGGCAATAAAACAATCTCTGTGGATTAACGTGTGTGCATGCATGCGTGCGTGCGTGTGTGTGTGTGTGTGAATGTACAGGGGGCATTAATATTTAAAAGTCCTGTCCAGCAATTTTAAAAAAAAGTTCAGCCTCTTCCTGGCCCACTGTTGTTGTTGCTGTTAGGTGCCGTCAGAGTCAGTATCCGACTCATAGCGACCCTCATAGGGTTTTCAATGGCTGACTGTTTCGGGATTGCCTTGGGAGTGGGTTGCCAGGCCCTTCTCCTACTTTTATGGTGCTGGGAATTGAACTCAGGTCCTCAGAGACTGCAGCGCAGCACTCTACCCACTGAGCTAAATCCCAGCCCCCTGGCCCACTATGTCTGTGTTATTTTACCACTGCCTGGTTAAATAGACATGAAAACAGCTAATGGTCTGCTTAACTGGTTTCCAATAGAAATCATGGCAGGCTGAAAGTAAATCATTCACTGGCCTCCAGAGAAACTTAGTATGGGCTACTTTGCATCTCTATAATCTATAGAGCAATTTTCACAAGAAAGCGTGGAGTGTGGGAATCCAATGGCATTCTCTCACCTGTGGCAGACACAGATCTGGTCATGTTCCTTTCTTGCTTAAACCCCTCAGTGATTATCCATTGCTCTGATGCAAGAGGCCAAGCATTCTTAAGTGTCTTGACAATACCAAAGAAGAGTGGGAGGCGGCTGGATCCTGATCTCTCCTGCTGCTTCCTCTCTTCCTTCCATGCCTGGCTCCTTTGAATTTCTCTATTCCTCTACCTACCATCTCAGGGCCTCACACCCACTGTTCCCATTGCTCTTGCATGCTTTGCCTGCTCCATTTCCCTCTCTCGATCCTTATTTATCCAATTCTCTTTAACTATTTCCTTGGGAAGCTTTCTCTTCCTCTCCTGGACAATTTAGGACTTTACTACCATTATTAGCCCGTAATATTTTCCCCTGCAACTTTCAGTACAATTGCAATGGTTCTTCTAATTATTTCTTTGGTGTATGTCTCCCTTGCTGGGATGGCGCTTTAACTTACTCACAGATCCACCCCAGTCCCTGTGATAATGACTGGCATCTTGGACTTAGGAACATATCTTTGTTGAGTAAACAATGTCTGACTTGGTAAGCAGTGAGCAAATGCCTTGATGTGGAACACACAGGTGTACCCAATGCTAATTTCTCATGAGGAAACTGACTCATGGATTCCTGCTAGATTTGATTCCTGAGCTATATTTAAAACAAAACCCTCCAAACAAAAACAAACAATAACAAAAACAATGGGGTACTCTGCAGGGAATTTCTTATACCATTAATTTCAGTACGCCCTTCATGTTAAAATGTGGGCACTTGACACCATCCTTTTCCGTATGTCTATTAACAGGCTGCCCAAAGTATGTCTTCTTAGTAAACAAATTTCACAATTTTTTTCTAATATTTAAGAATGTATAGAACCACCATCTGCTAGAGATGATTCAGTGTTCATCTGAATACAACGTGGTCCTTATATTGTTGAAAAAGGAAAACCTGATTGATAAGATGACACTTGGCCCCGCCCTTAAGTATCTTAAAATGATCGAAATGCAGTAGAACAAAGCTAGTCCACTTATCCAGGTGGAAGAGGCCAAATAATGACTCCCAAAGGACACTTGTGGAGAATAACTACAGGGAAACACAATGGGCTTCTATAGGGAGTAACCATACTTCCACCTGGCTTTACCACTTTTTCAAAGGGCAGATCCCTGTGTTTAACTTACAAGTTTTATGTTTACATGAAAGCAGAATCTTAAAGGGTCTTAAAAATCACATGGGATTATGCACACGAGCTTCAATGTAACGTTGAATTGCAAGGCTGAAATGGGCATGCCTGAGACTCCAGCTCAACAAATTCATTCAACAGACGACAATGGAAGCTTTTGTAACACTGCTTTACCGATGCTGTTAATCACAAGGTGACATTTATGAAAGTAATAAACTATCAAGTCCATTATTACTTGTTGCTGATTCTTGGACATGGCCCTTATAATATATTCATTTATAAAAATGATTCCAGCCATTTAAATATTATTAAGCCATGGCATAAAGTGAGCTTTCTCCCCACGGGATCAGGTATGTGGGAGCAAAGTTATTATTTCCTAGGCTGGCGTATTCTTTAAGAGCCTGGTGTGTGATGGTGGTAAGTTTCTCCTGCCATAACCCAGTGGAAGGCATCAGACCGAGGAGTGTTTCCACTGCCCAGTGGCCAAATAGAGGGCAGTGTCCTTTTAGTCCTCATTCTTCCATCAGGAAAGTAAGGTGTCTTTTCACCTGTTGTTGTTGTTAGGTGCTGTCAAGTGAGTCCGACTCATAGCAACCTTCATAGGGTTTTCAATGGCTGACTGTTTTGGGATTGCCCAGGAGTGGATTGCCACGTCCTTCTCCGATTTTGTGGTACTTGGAATCGAAACTCAGGACCTGAGAGACTGCAAAGCGGGATTCTACCAACTGAGCTAAATCCTAGCCCTGTTTTCACCTGAGTGGATCATAACTTAACACTGGCTCCTGTCATCTTTCTTATTTATGCCCTAATACTGGATTCTTCCTGGAACAAATGTGCGAAGTGAAACATTGGTTGAGGGACATCGTGGGAGCGTTCTCCATGGATTGACCCTACTCTCACCTTTCCCTTGGTTCAAGTCTGTATCATTTCTCACCTGGACTGCTCCCAAGGCTAGCAGCAGGTCTCCTCCTTCCAACCAATCTTCTCCGTTGTCATTTTCCTAATTATAGCATGTCTCTGCTTAAATCCTTCAGAATTATATTTACACTCCTAAGTGTGGCAGAGAGAGGGCTTCATGTTTGGCTCTTCTCATGCCGTAAGTCATAGAAGAAAGCCGTGTGTGCACAATAGCCCCCAAAGAAAAATATTGTTGTTGTTGTTGTTAGGTGCTATCAAATCGTGTCCGACTCATAGCAACCCTCATAGGATTTTCAATGGCTAGTTGTTTCCGGATTGCCTCAAAAGTGGATTGCTACATCCTTCTCCTGTTTTTGCGGTGCTGGGAATCAAACTTGGGATCTCAGAGACTGCAGAGTGGCGCTCTGCCAACTGAGCTAAATCCCAGCCCAAACTTATATTACTAAATTGAAAAAAAAAAAAGTTCAAAATGCATATCCAAACACTTAAGCTTCTGTCCTTCAGGTTGATAAATCATTTCCCAGTTGAACTGTCAAATCAGAAAAAAGCCTGAAGTTGGGAATGTGATGAATCACAACATATTTTTCCCACCAAAGAACCTAAGGATGTAGTCAAATTAGTCTAGTTAAGCCAATTCCCTTTCTTTCTGGTCACTGTCTGCATTGACTACTGTTCTGGAAAGCCTGACAGCCACGTTTATTTAATCTTTACTGCATTCTTTTCTGTAGAGCCAAATTGAGGGGGAGTCAGCTGGACAGCTGCCTGGGACATCAGTTCATGAAACCCATCACCACCCCCCTAGAATGAAGCGCAGTGCTAGTTAACTCAGCTTTCCGCCAGAGACCACTAACGTAATTGGCAAAAGCAGGCAACATGCTCAAGTAGGAGCGGGGAAAACACTTCTCCTGAGGCTGAACTTGCTCAGCTGAGTTATTTCTCGAAGGATAATTGCAAATTGCATGTTGCAATTACAGGCTGCTCCGGCAGCCTTGAGACAGGACAGTTGACTGGCAGTCAGCTGACACACAAATACTAAGGCATGGCCAAAGGGTCTTTTTTTTCCCCCACCTAAAAATAAGTGATTCAGTTCAGAATTTCAATTTCAACCTTCGGAATACACTCCCAACATACAGTCTAGTTTTGCTTAAACATAAGGTGGAAGTGAAGGGTGAAGGTAGGAAGTGATTTATCAACCCAAAAAAAACAGAAATCTTGAATTTGGGGTTATATTTTGAACAAAATGTTACACATTTATCCTATGTTGGTTATCTCTTTTGATTATTGATGACTGACACTCCCTAGTCATAGGAGACTGAGGAAAAATAATCCTACAAAACAAAAACTCCAAATTAAAATATTGAGTAGAAGAAAAACACTACATTTTCTTAGATCTAATAGACACTCTTTCAACAGTTTTAAAGGGCTATAAAACCGGATGTGGATTAGAGGAGCATGGGGATAGGATTCACAAGAGAGAACCCTCCTGACCATAAATCCAATCTGTACAAGATGCTAATCTGCATCTGAGGTTGTAGCTGTTGACAGTTGTAGAAAGGGTGTGAATTAGAGGCAAGAACACCCAGCATGTCCTATCAATGTTGTTGTTGTTAGGTGCCCTCGAGCTGTATCTGACTCACTGCAACCCTTACAGGGTTTTCAATGGCTGATTGTTTGGGGATTGCTTTGGGAGTAGGTTGCCATGTCCTTCTTCCATCCTATCAATAGGAAAGCCAATTCTTTTTGTTTCTCCTGAATCAACATACATAGGCATATGAAGAACATCAAATTGAAGGCAGCCCTTCCATATTGTTAGACTGAGATGCTCACCTGCTACTGTCTAGCCTAAAATCTGATGTAGCTACCTTTGATATAATAGACCTAGAGAGGCTAAAATCCTCAAGACATTACTTTCAGGGCTGGGATTTAGCTCAGTTGGTAGAGCACTGCTCCACAGCCTCTGAGGTCCCAGGTTTGATTCCCAGCACCACAAAAATGGGAGGAGTACGTGGCAACCCTCTCCCTAGGCAATCCCGAAACAGTCAACTATTGAAAACCCTGTGAGGGTCGCTATGAGTCGGACTCGACTCAATAGCACCTAACAACAATTTTGACAGAACCCTAAGAACAATGTAGTTTTTCATTCCGAATCTTTAGAATTTAGCAGTATTTCACAGCCACGAGTTGTTGAAAACTATCTTCCCTTTCTTTATGTTTTATCATATGAATAGCAGGTAGCATGAAACAGACAAGGGTAATAAAACACTACATGGCAGAATAAAGATTCTAAGAGTTTCCAGTGAGCTGATATGAAAAAGTAGAATTTAACAAAATTAAATATAGTGGAAATAGGTTTAAGTTCTATGCTTGGGCTTATAAAGGAGAGAAAGAAGACAAAAGAATAAATGAGGAACAACTATTGAACCTACATGAGGAAGAGTATAGAGTTTTCATGTAGTATATCCAGAAAATAAAGGAGGACAAATACAGGTATTATTTGAGGTTATGTACTCTGAAAATCTGATGAGGAAGATGTGTGACTGTTTTTACCATAGAGCACACATAAGCCAAATTTGCAGTTTGATTTCAGGGAGTCTATGGATCCTTTATAGCCTACAGCCATAGACCTGTGGTGTCCGATCCCGTCAGATCTCAGAAGCTAAGCAGGGTCAGGCATGGTTAGTACTTGGGTGGGAGACCACCTGGGAACACCAGATTCTGTAGGTTTGGGAGAAGGTCCTGGCAACCCACTCCCAAAAAACAATCCGCCATTGAAAACCCTATGAGCAGCAGAGAAGCACTGACAACAGTGCTTCGCCTGTTGTTTGTAGGATTGCTATGAGTCAGACACCGACTTGACGGCACCTAACAACAACAACAACAACAACAACAACAACAACAACAACATGGATCCTTGAAGCCCATGTATAGAGCCCTAAGCTAGACACAGAATTCAGAATAACACTCCTCATTACCAGAACAATGTTAAAATTCATACAAGGATAGGTTCAGATACTGACTGCATAACCACAAGATGATACAAGGAAGATCAATATCACCAGCCTTAGACTCTTTACCTATAACACAGGAATAAAAATACCTACCTTGTAGTGTAGTGGTATGGTTAGAATGAGATCATTTTTAATAGAGATTCACCTATCACTTGATAGGTAGTTTTTTAAACTTATCAGGGACAAGATGATAACATGAAAAATGAACTAAAGTATTGAGTAAAATTCCAACCAAAGTTACAAGGAGCCAGAATTTTGTTCAATATAAGATAAATCATTCCAATACTTCAAGCTACCCCCATGGAATTACTTTTTCTTGAGATATTAAGGCTTTCTTCATCGGACGTGGTCAGCCAGGAAGTGAATGACTGGTTATTACCATGTCATAAACCTAGATGACAGAGGGCCAGATTAAGTCAGCAGGCCCCTGCCCAAGTCTGTGAATACCTGCCAAGGGGTCACAGCATGGTGCGTGGTAGATATTGGGAGATCAAAACATGAACCAACCTACCAGTGAATCAGATCTCAGTTTCCACATCAAGACCTGATGCTGAGTATTGATAGTTGTGAATCACCAATGTTTTTTATAGTGGAGAATACAGAAGTTGTTGTTAGGTGTCATCAAGTCGGTGTCTGACTCATAGAAATCCTACATACAACAGACAAAACACTATTGTCGGTGCTTCTCTGCTATTCTTAGGGTTTTCAATGGCTGATTGTTTTTTGGGAGGGGGTTGCCGGGTCCTTCTCCCAAGCCTACAGCACCTGGTGTTCCCAGGCAATCTCCCATCCAAGGACTAACCAGTCCGGACCCTGCTTAGCTACTGAGTTCTGATGGGATCAGATGCCACAGGGCTATGGCTGTAGGCCAGAGGATAAAGATGTTGTTGTTAGGTGCTGCTGAGTCGAGTCCGACTCATAGCGACCCTCATAGGGTTTTCAATGGCTGACTGTTTCAGGATTGCCTTAGGAGTGGGTTGCCACATCCTTCTCCCATTTTGCGGTGCTGGGAATCAAACTCAGGACCTCAGAGACTACAGAGCAGCGCTCTACCAACTGAGCTAAATCCCAGCCCTGAGAACAAAGATAGAATTCATTAAATCTAGTACATCTTTAAGGAATAATTATAGGGAAAGCTGAGGCACCCGGAGAAGCTTTGGTAGCTCTGCAAAGGAATTTCTAAAATCCTACATTCCCTGAGTCAATCAGCATGAGTTTCTACTTCTCAGGGGAAGGTAAAGAAGCCAGAGAACAGGACAGTTAAGCAGGCTTTTAGAAGGAAAGGTGCCCTGGACAGACAAAGAAGATGGCAGGCCGGAGAGAAGAGGAAGGAGGCAGGTGGTTACCGGAGAGAGGAGAGCCAGGAGTGGAGAGGAAGAGAGAGCATTGGAACAAGAGACCTCACCAAATTTATTTTAAACAGCTTTAATGGAGATGTAATTCATACACCATACAAATCATGCATCTAAAGTATAAAATCAGCGGCTTTGAGTATATTCAGAGTTGTGCAACTATCATTTTAATCAATTTTCGAACTTTTTTGTAACTCCTAAAGGAAGCCCTAGCTGCTTACCTAATACTCTCTCACTCCTACCTGTAGGCCTACATACCCACCAGTTTCCACAGACTTGCCTATTCTTGCCATTTCAAATAACCAGAATCATACGGTGTGCGCTCTTTTGTAACAGACTTCTTATTGGGTAGGTGAGATCTTTTTTACTCCTCTCACACAGGTTTAATGCAAACAAACATCCCTCAAGGAGGACTATGTGATTGAGAGCATTATAAATTGTTAGAAATAGAGACTCCAGGCACCTTTTGCTTGTCAAGTTGGACTCTTTTTACCTCCAAGTCATTTTAAAATGTCTTAAACAGTCTGCTGGCATGATGGCACAAAGAAATTTCCATGGAAAAGGTAGTTTTTCATAAAAGAAACTAAAGGGTTCAATATTCACCCAAGGTCACTTCCGCACCAAAGATTTCAGATTCAGTAATCCTTCAGAGGAAAATGAGCATTCTAGAATAAGGAAGTGGGGGAGACCTACGGAAGGAGAGGGTGTTCTGAATCTATCACATCCTGGGCACGATACCGGGAGGATGCGGGCAGATCTGTCACAGTATTGTGAACACATTCTGCAAATGACAAAACCATCGTCTCTGACAAGCTCTTGGGAAGCAACCCAGCGGAACATCCCTTTGAGGCAGTTTGAGCGGCAAGGACAGAAAGGGAAAGTTACGAAGACGAGTTAAGACAAGGAGTGAGACGAATACATCTGGGTTATCAACTGTTATTGTAAGAAAAAAAAA
>VMDO01026704.1:0-16698 GCA_007922755.1 Pedetes capensis | reverse complement strand
TACAGGTGTGCGCCACTGCACTCAGCTCAGTACTAGCTGTTATCTACATGCTACAATGGTAGTGATGGGAGAAGGGCCTGGCAATCCACTCCCAAGGCAATCCTGAAACAATCAGCCATTGAAAACCCTATAAGGGTCACTATGAGTCGGATACCAACTTGACAGCACCTAACAATGACAACAACAACAATGGTAGTCACAGTGGTAACTAGTTTGCATTTACTATCTCCTTAAACCTGCCTAACGATCCTCAAAATTATGTATTATATTCTGTTCTTTTCTATATGGGCAATTGTAGAGAGCCATAAGAGAAGGGTTGATGAGACCAACTATCTTTCTGTAGGCAAGACAACAAAACATTTAATAATGCAGTTATTTCTCTGTCAGAGAAAATATAATTACAGAAGCTCATCCTCATTGCCTAAATCATGACTATTTCTCATGAATGGCTCTCATTTATTTCTGAAGTTAGTACAATGGAGAAGACTGATTATTAAAATAATGCTAATGTAATATGGGCTGGGATTTAGCTCAGTTGGTATAACACTGCTCTGCAGTCTTTGAGGTCCTGAGTTCAATTCCCAGCACTGCAAAAATGGAAGAAGGACCTGGAAATCCACTCCCAAGGCAATCCCGAAACAGTCTGCCATTGAAAACCCTATGAGGGTCGCTATGAGTTGCACACGACTCAATGGCACCTAACAACAACAACAACAACAACAACAACAGCAACAACAACAACAACAAATGTAATATGGCAATGAATAGTTGGGGAATTACAAATGAGAACAATCAAATGCGATGAGAAGTACAAAAACGGTCCTTCCTGAAAGGGTACCCCGATGGAGTCAAGGGTGTAAGGATGCTTTTTAAGGGAAGTGATAATTCCCACAATAGTCGTTCAGTAGACCAATGACGTCAGTCCACAGCAACGAGAAAAGACGATCGTCTCCGTATGATTCATGCAGCATCAAACCCTTAGCTTAAAAGGAGGTTCACAGAATGTTATTTTATCACTGTGCCCCTGATGAGTCACCACAAAAATAAATCCCATGGGAACAAAACACCACCAACAAAAGTACCTCAATGTTCTCGAAAAAAGGAAATCAAGTTAAATTTAAAGGCTGTTTGGAGGGGATGTAGACAGATACATTAAGCTGTGTCATGGTATCACTTTAAAATTTGAGCCAAATTGCTAGTTTCTATTGCGGAGTCATGTCCAGGCGTGGACAACAATTTGATCTAAAGCTTCAGACAGTGCTTACTTTATGTGTCTGTGAAAGATTTGACACAATAATGTCCTCACAGAAAAAAATTTAAAAATTATCTCAAAAGATGCCTGCAATTGCTCATCTGGTCATAAATTTTTCGTCGTTAGTCAATAAAAACAATTTTTTTTCCTCAATGAAAACATTGCCTCAGAGAAATAACATGACTTCTAGTACAACCTTCCTCAGAACAGTTCTTTTGGTATTGTTCAGGAAAAGACATAAGAAAGTAAAAATCTTCCATGGCTCCCCTGGGGTACAATTCCACTGAAGACCCATCCTAGGCTGGTCCCAGCCCCCTCCTGTAGCACCTTTCTTAATTGTCCATCATGCCTGTGATTTTCCATATCTCTGACTCACTCATTTAATTGTCCTTATGTGGAATGTTCTCATCTAACGCCATTGTAATAATCACATCTTCACCTGTGGAAATCACATTTACCCCTAAGGTGTAGGGAAAAATGGGGAGGAAATTGGCAAAAACTCCCAAACTGGGAAAATGGCTTTTGAATATCTGGTTTGTAAATTAGAAATCTAGGGAAAAATGAAAGTAACTTGGTTGCACGTTGTACAAAACGTGGACAATTGGACTTAAAGCTGATTGGCTCAGGCCATTCAGTGGGCAAGCTATATAAGGAGCTGTGCTGGGGCAGCTTGACCTTTTCGCCTTTTTGCCCAGACCATGGGCTAAGCAAGATCTTGCCTGTTTCTGTCCGGACCACCGATGAGGAAACAGCTTTCCTGCTTTCCCCCAGACCTTCAGTGAGAAAAGAACGCTCTCCCATTGGGGCCATATACAAGGAGAGAACCTGCTCTCCGTCTGATCACCAATGAAGCAACAGCTGTCTCCTCGTGACCACCTAGACCGCCAACACTCCGGTGTTTGCCCCTGGAAGGCAAAAAGTGCCTGAGGCTTTTCCTTTCTCCCATCTCTGCTGGTGTCCCGAGGGCTGCAGGAGTCTGCGCCCCTCACCCGAGGGTCCTGAGTGAATTGTGTTTAATATCTGTGTGTGCAGCGGCACCACCTGTCCGAACCTCCAGGCCGGGCTGGGAGGTGTGTGCCCCACATAGAGTTGGTGCCCAACGTGGGGCCCCACATAGAAGTGGGGGACCCACGATATTTACCCCTAAGCTTGCCAGACCCACTTCCTTGGAACTAATCTCTTTCTCTTACTACCATGAGATGACACTTGGAAGCACAATAGTTGGGCACATAGTAATGTCCCAGAATTTTAAAATACCCTCCAGGACATATTTGATATGACCTCCAAACAGTATATCTATTATAGTATATTTCATCTTTTGGGCTCAGTTGAGTTCATTCTTAAAATTTCTCCTAAGGGATAGTAAGTTGAGTTCTTCCTTCACTTATTGATTATGCTAAAAAGAGTAAACAAATGTGTTCAAGTCTGTCCTCTTCATAGCTCCTTTCAGTAAAGAACATTGACACAATTACAAACATCGTCAATAACAACAACAACAAAAATACATATATGATTTATTTAGTCTTCATTATGGGATGGTTCTATCCAATATTTTGTGAAAAATGTTTTTCAGTGACATAGCATATTAAGGAAGTGGGATTTAGCTCAGTTGGTAGGGTGCTTGCTCTGTGCACTGAGGTATCTCTCTCTCTCTCTCTCTTACTGTCTCTCTCTCTCTCTCTCTCTCTCTCTCTCACACACACACACACACACACACACACACACACACACACAAAGATGGAAGGATCTGGCATCTCACTCCCAAAATAATCAGCCATCAAAAACCCTATGAAAAGCACAGAAGCACTGACATGGTGCTGGGCCTCCCACAGTGTTGGAGAGTGATTCTTTCTGCTGTACATAGGATCACTATGAGTCAGACCTGACTGGACGGCACCTAACAGCAACAGCAATAAAACCCGAGGACAGGAGACTCAAAGAGGAGATAATATCCTTAATGCAAACAGAGACAAATGTGAAGCTGGGGGTGAAGAGGAACACTGGTACAGCCTGCCTTAGGTTTTTCCTATAAAAAGCAACCAAGTGTCCATTGGAAAGACAAGTGGGTGTATTTTTTTCTCCTTGAAGACTTATTAGTGATCCTCAATTTCTGATCATGTACTGAAAAATAATGAGTTAAAAACTCCAGGAAACTCTGTAACATACAAAAGCCATTCATTTAAAGGCTTAGTTAGGATCCCAAGAAAATGATGGAAACTCCAGGGACCAAAAACTAAGCAGCAGCCTTGAATCAATAAAAGTCCCCTTCCATAGGAGAGTTATGAGCCCGGGGAGTTTGGTTTGTGTCGGGGATAAGGGGTAAAGTCACCGACCCTTGGAAGGTATACGCTGCTAGCTGAGATGCTGAGTGAAGCTGCCTGTGTATTGGGCTTCCCTTTCAGAGGGAGCTGATGAGAAGAACTCAGTGGCAAAAGGACATGATGAGGCAGCTGTGTGTCTTGCTGGACACTTGCATGTGTAAGCATCCTATGACACAGCCTGCCACTGCAAAACAGTGGGGAGTGGACAGAAAGCCCATAGTGGTCCTGCAACTATTGCTTATCCAAACTGAAATAAGATAAAATTGTTCCCTGTCTCAGAGCAGCCACGAAAATCAATTCAGGTTAAATGAAGAGCTAGATACTCAAAGCAAAACCAAGCAATGGTCCATGCACTCTCCTGGCAGGACTGAATACTGTGGAGTTGTGAGGTAGAGAACATGCCCATAGGCTGCTGATAGGTAAACTGCTAAGTCTACTTTGGAATACAAGTTTACCAGTACCTATGAGAACTGTGTCCTGCAGCCGTAGCCCTGTGGCATCTGATGCCGTCAGATCTCAGAAGCTAAGTAGGGTTGGGCCTGGTTAGTACTTGGATGGGAGACCACCTGGGAACACCAGGTGCTGTAGGCTTGGGAAATGGACCTGGCAACCCACTCCCAAAAATCAATCGGCCATTGAAAACCCTATGAACAGCAGAGAAGCACTGACAATAGTGTTTTGCCTGTTGTACGTAGGGTGGCAATGAGTCGGATACCGACTCGATGGCACCTAACAATAACAAAACATGAGAGCTGAAGATATGTTTATTCTAAGACCTAGCAGTTCTATTACTAGCTAAAAAAAGTATTTCACACATGCGCAAGTCCATGTGTGAGAATGTTCAGGAGGGCGTTATTTGGATTTCCAACATTTAGCAACAGACATCCAGCACCTGGTGCATTAGTTTTCTATTGATGTGCAACAAATGACCACCCATTTAGTGGCTTAAAACAACACTCATTTATTACCGCCTGCTTTCTGCAGGTAAAAAGTACAGGCCTTGTATAACCGTGTTCTCTGCTCAGCAACACAAGGCTGAAATCAAGGGGTTGGATGGGCATCCGTCCATCTGGAGGTCTCTCGTTCAACCTCAGTTGTGTTGTTATCAGAGATCAGTTGCTGATGTTATAAAACATTTTGGAAGGACCTGCTTTCAGGATGGATATTGATCAAGGGTGGCTCACAGCACTTTGGGGTCACCCTCAGGTCCTAGCCCTAGAGCCATCTCATGATACAGCAGTTTACTTCTTCAAAGTCAACAGAAGACCCCGCCCTGATTTGCATCTCCTTCTTCAAGAAGGGCCCAGGGGCTTTGATTATGTCAGGCTTATGAGGATAATCTCCTTTCTGGCTGACTCAACATTAAGTGAGTAGCAACTTTGTCACAGGATGAGCCCCCATCATTTTTATAAGTCCTTCCCACACCCAAGGGAAGGAATTATTTAGAGCATTATACCCCAGGGGGAAGATATCCTGGGGTCCATCTTAGAATTTGTCTATCACGCAGGAGAATGGGAACGTAAATTATGTAGCGTTTATGTAGCGTTATGTTCAGTACACTGTAGATATCATATCTATAGCTGAATTGTACACAGTAATAACAACAAATGAAATATGGTTATATGCAGTTATGTAGGCTAATCTCACAAATCTCAGTAAAAGGAATTAGCAGAAAAAATAGTGCAGTATAAGACCATATAAAGCAAATGTAAGTAATGCAAAGATATGACCGTCAGTGAATGTTTATATATGAGTTGGATGCATAAAGAAATGTACTAAGAATATAAACATCTAGTTTAGAAAACTGACTCTCTGTGGTAGGGGAGAGGACAGTGATTAGAAAGAAGCACCCAAGAACTTCAGATATAATGCAGTGCTCTGCAGGTTATGTTGTATATGACCACAGAAAAATATGTTTATTATTATTATTATTATTATTATTATTATTGTTGTTGTTGTTGTTGTTGTTGTTGTTGTTATCTTGTGTGTGTCATACTGAGTATAGAATCCAGGACCTCACACATCTTAAGCAAATACTCTACCACTGAGCTGTACCTCTATTCTCTGCTTTATTTTTCCCATCATTTTGTCTGAAATATTTCATGAAAACATTAAAAATATATGAGATAAAACAATAAAACAAAAATTAATAAAGATTTCAGCAATATTCACCCAACTAATATTTCTAAAAGTAAAATAAACTTTGATTTTATGAAAAATGTAGTCATACCCTCTAACTACATCTGGAAAACAAGGAAAAAATATAAGAACAAGTTGTTTCTTCCAGTTTCTCAGCAGTTCTTTCAATACAACTAAAAGCGTGATCAGTCATTTTGAGGGTTGAAAGAAACAGGGAAATTAATTTGTAATGACGTATTTATAACATTTATTGCTTTCACTGCGTAACTTTTGGATGTGATTTTATAAGTGAAAATTTAATAGAGCAAATAATTAGCAGAGGATGCAATTAAGAAAACCTACATCAAATACATATTAAAATTCAAGTACTTCGTGCAATAGCATATTATAAATAAAAATTATCTTTGTTTGTACAACTTCATAACAAATGAGGCTTGTTTATTATTGTTTTAGTGGGGAATTAGAAGGAATAGAGGTTTTGAGTTGTTTAAATATGTACAATAAATATTTATTGTATATTTTCATAACTTATAGCAGTTGGTGTATGCAATACGTATAGAGAAAACTTGAGCAAAACCTTAGTGAAGCCGTGCTTATCAACTTTTGTCAGGCAATCCCAGGAAACCATGCAATTTGTTTTTGTTGCAGAAAGACTATGGTTGCTTCTGCCTATGCCAACTGTCCTATGACCTATACAGGTTCTTTTATCACCAAAATTTTAATCTAAATTGTCTTCACGATGCAATTTGTTCTTCCTCCACAAACAAGAACTATTGTTCGGTGCTATTGAGACAGTGTCCGACTCATAGCGACCCTGCATACAACAGGCAAAACACTATTATCAGTGCTTCTCTGCTGTTCATAGGGTTTTCAGTGGCAGATTGATTTTTGTGAGTGGGTTGCTGGGTCCTTCTCCCAAGCCTACAGCACCTGGTGTTGCCAGGTGGTCTCCCATCCAAGTACTAACCATGTCCGACCCTGCTTAGCTTCTGAGATCTGATGGGATTGGATGCAGGACTACAGCTGCAGGCATTGCCTTTTTGCAGGACCCAATTGTACTTGTTATTTTTATCGAGCAGAGTGTTTGATTCAAACTAGAATACTTTGGATGATAAAGTTGTTTTATTAAATTCTATTGGTGGATCATTCTCTTGTTCTTCTCCACTGAGAAACATTCCAGTACTCCTTTTCTGTTTCCTGGGATTACATGCTGACACTGCCCTATCTTCTTCTCTGATTCATTTGTTGTTGTTGTTGTTAGGTGCTGTGGAGTTGGATCCAACTCAGAGCGACCCTACATACAACAGAATGAAACAATCCCTGATACTGTGCCATGCACACCATCTTTTTTATGTTTAAGCCCATTGTTGCAGCCACTGTATGAATCCATCTAGTTGAGGGTCTTCCTTTTTTTCATTGACCTGCTACTCTCCCAGACATGATGTCCTTCTCCAGGGACTGGTCCCTGATGTTTATCAATTCCATGGTTTGCTGGGGAAAGGAATACACAGTGCTTCCAACTTCAAGGCATGTGTGAGTCAGTGTCAACGGGGTGATAGAAAGTGTCTGGTATTAAACAGCTGGAGGAATCTCCAGCTGTTTCCCTCTGTGCCCTACCCAATGTTGGGTGTTTTGCAGGTACCTGTTTGGGAGTGTTGGGAAGGAGCTGGAGCCTGGGCATGTCTGGGGAGAGGAATAAAACACCAGGCCTCTTCCTACCACGTGTTTATTTATACCTATGCTTGCTTAAGGGCTGGGATTTAGCTCAGTTGGTAGAGCACTGCACTGCAGGCTCTGAGGTCCTGAGTTCAATTCCCAGCACCGCAAAAATGGGAGAAGGGCCTGGCAATCCACTCCCAAGGCAATCCCCAAACAGTCAGCCATTGAAAACCCTATGAGGGTCACTATGAGTCAGATACTGACTCAATGGCACCTAACAACAACAAGATGCTTGCTTAGGGCATATGGGAGCTTTGGATGCAGAGATGAGAGAGGAATCTCATCCAGGTTCTGGGGCTGAAAATTGCAGTGTTGTTTATCCTTGTCTCTCCATCACTCATTCTTGCCAGGGATTAGGAATGAGCCTGTTACCCAATCCTGCCACGGAAAGATGCTGGCAAGTTTGATGCCAAGTCTAAGGGGTCGAGGCTGGGAAAGTTTTATTTCTTAAGAAAGAGACCTAGGAAAATAGGCCCCACTTACTACTCTGGATGCTACCACGAAGGCTGAGAATCCTGCATCCACTTTACTAACACATGAAGACAGCACACACAGAAAGTAGCAGTATTAATCTGGTAGGGCTACTGTGCCTGCAGCTGTAGCCCTGTGGCATCTGATCCCGTCAGATCTTGGAAGCTAAGCAGGGTTGGGCCTGGTTAGTACTTGGATGGGAGACCACCTGGGAACACCAGGCTTGGGAGATGGACCCAGCAACCCACTCCCCAAAATCAACCTGCCATTGAAAACCCTATGAACAGCAGAGAAGCACTGACAACAGTGTTTTGCCTGTTGTATGCAGGGTTGCTATGAGTTGGATACCCACTTGATGGCACCTAACAACAACAACAGGGCTACTCTAACAACATACCCAAAGCTAGGAGGCTGAAAACACCCAAAAGGTACTGCCTCACCATTGTGGAGCCTGCAGCTGTAGCCCTGTGGCATCTGATCCCGTCAGATCTCGGAAGCTAAGCAGGGTCGGGCCTGGTTAGTACCTGGATGGGAGACCGCCTGGGAACACCAGGTGCTGTAGGCTTGGGAGAAGGACCTGGCAACCCCCTCTCCAAAATCAATCTGCCATTGAAAACCCTATGCACAGCAGAGAAGCACTGACAATAGTGTTTCCCCTGTTGTACAGAGGGTCACTATGAGTCGGATACCGACTCAACGGCACCTAACAACAACAACAACAACAACACCATTGTTGATGCCAGAGCCTGAGATCAGGCGCTGGTAGCCTATCCTCTCCCTCATGGCTGTAGAGGAAAACCTTTCCTTGTGTCCTCTAGCTTCTGGTATTTGTCAGCATTCCTAGGTGTCCCTTGGTTTTCAGATGCCACTTCAAACACACGGCCGTGTTCTCAGGTACCTTCACATCAGCTGCCCTCTACACGTGTCTCCCCGTGTCCAAATCTCTTCTTTCCATAAGAGCACCCGGCACATTGAATTAAAATCTACTCTCACAACTTCATTAGAACTCTGCTACCTCTATGGCCAAAAGAGGTCACATTTTGAGGTACCAGAGGTTAGGACGTCAGCCTGTCTTCTTGGGGCAGGGACACTCAATGTAATCCAAACAACAATGTAGAGAATTTCAGTCCAAGGCCTGGAGGTCTGACTTGCTAACATGTACTTAATCTCTCGAATTTCATAAGATAAATTTTCAAATTGTTCAAGTCAGTTGAAGTCAAGTTTTCTATTATGTTCAGCCAAAGCACTTGTGGTAGGCATTTCCAATGGGACAAAGTAAGGACAATGAAAGCAGATCACGAGGGGCTTGGAATGAACAGTAATAGAAGGAAGAATCCCATAGGGTGAGCCAGATAGTATGTAAGGGTCATTGGCTTTTGCTTAGGTTCAGCATTCTTAATCATTCTTTTTGGAAAACCTTACTCACTAGCTGTCTCCTCGAGCAGATCTCATCTGTCTAGTGTGTTAGTTTATTGGCAAATGTTGTTTCTTCTGTAGGACATATCAGGTATGGCCTGGGATTCTGACAGAACAGTGACCATTCCCTATAGGCCGTGCCCTGGGGCCGGGGTTTAGCTCAGTTGGTAGAGTGCTGCTCTGTGCTTTGTGCTCTCTAAGGTCCTGAGTTCAATTCCTAGCACCACAAAAATAGGAGAAGGACTTGGCAGCCTACTGCTGAAGTAATCAGCCATTGACAACCCTATGAATAGCAGAGAAGCACTGATAAGGTGCTGGGCATGGCACAGTATCAGGGAGTGTTTTGGTCTCTTGTACATAGGGTCACTATGAGTCAGATCAGAATCGATGACACCTAACAACAACAACAACAGGCTGGGCCCCAGAAATGTGAATGCCTCAAGCACCATAAGTTCTTCAGGAAGATGGTGATGAACTCTCTTTGATGGCTTTCCTTCCAGGTATGGCTTGACAAACTTATGCTTTTTCTTGGCATTCAATAAATATTTTCTAACTAATCAGCCACTATCCAGTGTGTTTACTGGGGCACCTATGACCCTGATGGATAACAGTTGGGATGGGCCATTGGTGGCTACAAATTCAGCTTTCCATATGTGTGGCTTTGGGTGGTTGTTGTTAGGTGCCATTGCGTTGGGTCCGACTCTTAGTGACCCTCATAGAGTTTTCAATGGCTGATTGTTTCAGGATTCCTTTGGGAGTGGATTACTACGTCCTTCTTTCATTTCTGTGGTGCTTGGGATTGAACCTGGGTCCTCAGAGAGTGCTGAGCAGTACTGTACTAACTGAGCTAAACTACAGTCCTGACCCGAACTCTCTAAGCCTCAGTTTCATCCCCTGAAAATAGAGGCCTTATTTATCACATCAGTTAGAGAGATACTCCTACCACTTTAAAAATGAGTAAAGCTGGTGCCCAGTGCAGTGGCATACGCCTATAATCCCAGTGACTTGGGAGGCGGAGGTGGGAGGATCTCAAGTTCGAGACCAGAGGCAGTCTGCATAATTTAGCAAAACCCTGTCTCAAAAAGTAAAAAAAAAAAAAAAAAAAAAAAAAAAAAAAAAAGGGCTGGGGGCACAGCTCGGTGGTCCAGCACTTGCAAAGCATGCAGGCACGAGGCCCTGGGTTCAACCCTCAGTACTGCAAGAAAAAAAAAACAGTAAAGCTGAGAATAATTAAATGTCATCAAAGACGACATATCTAATCCATAGTGCTTAAGCATGATTCCAGTTGCCCATCATACAATACAAGAAGAAGGAAGAACAGGATTATAGAAGTGAACTAAAAGGTAATGCAAAGTTCCCTCGGGCCATAACCACTTATGGATACTTGGGTCAAATTCTGGCTGATTTTGATGATTCCCTTCCCATGTGTGTATGCACAGGGCTTCATTTCTCTTTTGGACCCTCCTACCAACTAATACGCCTGCAGCTGTAGCCCTGTGGCATCCGATCCCGTCAGATCTCGGAAGCTAAGCAGGGTCGGGCCTGGTTAGTATTTGGATGGGAGACCGCCTGGGAACACCAGAAGCTGTAGGCTTGGGAGAAGGACCTGGCAACCCCCTCCCAAAAATCCATCTGCCATTGAAAACCCTAGGAACAGCAGAGAAGCACTGACAATAGTGTTTCCCCTGTTGTACAGAGGGTCGCTATGAGTCGGACACCGACTCCACGGCACCTAACAACAACAACAACAAAACCAACCAATACATTAGTGCTCCATCTGAGGGTGCCTGCCCTGCTGCTTCCTCTGCTGTCCCTTGGCTCCTCCAGAATTCTCCTGGAATCCGACTGGGGACACTCTCTTCACTTGTCCACATCAGTCATCTTGGAGGGATTTCACGGTCGGTTGTTGGAATCTAAGCTACAATCAGGTCCAATGGAACTCTGTTCCATTTTACATCTAGTGCGATTTTCCAAGGCTGGAGGGCTGGGTCAAGATCAGGTGGAGAATCAGCCACAGTAAAATGATTTCCCCAGCACCGACCCCAAGTCCACCCTGCCAGGCCCCTTCCTCCTGCCTCTGCCTCTTGCTCCTTTGTGCGTGGCGAGCACGCTCTCTGTCTCACACCTGATCCCAGAGTTTACGCTTCTGCATCTTTCCGAGGCCCATACATGTGGCTGGTAGTCAGCCTCCAATATACGCTGGACGAAGGTCAAGACAATACGAAAGACTGCTGATCTTTAATGGTTTCTGCTTTGCTTTGCAGTATGTCGTGTGATTCTTCCTTACAGAAAATGTGTTCTCCGAATGTGCTGTGCTCTGGCTAACGCTATAAAGAACCAATCCACCCCAAACACTCAACCCCTGGATAAGGAGGAAGGGGTCACAAGACAAGAGAGGGGGTGAGATCCATAAATAACAGCTGAGGAGAACTCCACGTGTTTTTAATCAACCTTCCTGTGGCTTCCTGATCAGGCAGGAATTACCCATTTGTGGTCTTTTATTTGATTAGGAATGATAATGACTCCTGTTGTCATTGTTGTATTTTGAACATTTCTTGTAAAATTTGATTCGTTTTCAGGGGTTTAACTTTTAATTACACTCACGTACAAGGAGAAATTCAGCCCCCTCCCTTTTTAAATCACTTTACACATTCAGAATGTCAACATTGTCAGCTATGAATGACTGATTAAGGGCCCAAGTTGCTGAGCTGCTTTCTTTGAGACGGTTGAGTAATCAGGCAGAAAGGCACAATTGAGCCATTGGAGATCTGAAAATGTAATGCCGCTTGATTACTATTATGGCTAGAAAGGAGAACAAATCTTCAGGGGTCAAGTCAGAGCTGGATCTAGAAAGCAGCCTTGTCTTTAATGCAGATCACAATATCACCAACTTCAGATACAACATGTGGGGTGGATTCAAATCTTTAAAAAGGCTTTCTAAGCCCAGCTGTGTTGTTTTTGTGTATTATCCAATGCCATGCATTTTTTACCTACATTTTGGATGTGATAAAGTAAAAGTTTAGAGAATAATTTTTCCAGCATCAAATAGTGACAGCACAGGGAGGAAGTCAGGTGGATGCAGCAAGAAGCGCAGCCTTGTGAACACAGGGCTTTTCACGTGGGCCCACCCCACTCAGCCGCAATCCCAGATCCAAACACCTCTGACAATTCCCAAAGGCTCTTTTTTGGGTAGCTCATTTAGTGGCAAAATCTAATCTGACCTGTTGTTGTTGTTAGGTGTCATCAGTCGGTATCTGACTCATAGAGACCCTCAAAGGGTTTTCAATGGCTGACTGTTTCGGGATTGCCTTGGGAGTGGATTGCCAGGCTCTTCTCCCATTTTTGCGGTGCTGGGAATTGAACTCAGGACCTCAGAGACTGCAGCACAGCGCTCTACCAACTGAGCTAAATCCCAGCCCAATCTGACCTAAGAATTATTTATTGTCTTTATTTATCCTTTGTCTGAACATTGTGTTTTGCTACGCAAGTAGTCTTAACTATGACTCTGTGGGCTTTAACAATGTGTGCTGAATTAAACCGGAGGAAAAGGTGGACCACCGTAATAATGATCTCAGTGTTACTGAGCCTCAGATAGATACCTGTTTGTTTTTGTTTGTTTGTTTTTTAACCAAGCGATGGCAGAATAAAATGTAGGCTTCCTGACTCAGCTTCCATCTTTCCATTCCTGGAGGAAGAGCTGATAGACCTATCAAGGAGTCTGACTCCTGGCCCAAATCTTCTCTGTGGGACCCTTCAGGCAGGGTCACAGGAACAGCAGGCCTTTGCCTTCCTATTGCAATAGTGCCACACAACTGTTTCCTGGATGGCCTGCAGCCACGGCCTCGGCCACCCCACTGGCCAGACACACTACAGGACATCCTTGCTGGGACCTCCTGCTGAGACCCCCCACTCTCCATTCTGGCTCAACACTTTTTCCCGGCTGGCCCTTCCCGCTTTCTGCCCACCCTCCCCTGGGCCATGCACCAGCAGAAGTTTTTTCCCTGTCACTGTCCAGCAATGCGGATCCTTCATGGTGCTAATGCCCAGCCCTTGCCCACGCCTTTGGCTGGACAGTGGAAGGCAAACCAGGAGCTGTGCCCTCCTGCCTCTCCCTCAGCCGCCACTGGCCCTGTGTGGTGGATGAACAAAGGATTCCGATTTCCATTGGCCTGCTGGCCTCGTGACCATCACCTGTCTAAGGCTGAACCTTCCTCAGGGTGCTCCGAACTGGCGCCGTCCCCTCCCCCGCTTGTTCCTGGCACGGCACCCACCACCCGCACCACCCACGCGCAGCCTCCCTTCTCGGTAACACAGGCCCACACTCACCCCCACCTGAGCCCTCAGCCTCACGTCCTCTGCCCACCAGACTGCGCTCCTTTACGAGCACCGTGGCCCTTCAGTAATGCTGCCCCATGACCTGTCCTCTGCATTGGCTTGCTCTTCAGGATGGTCTACGCTGGTTATGAGCCCTGCTCTGGGCTCCCAGGGCATCTGTGCCTGCTTCACCAAGCCCGGTACAGCTTCTCGTTTATTTACTGGTTCCTCCCCTCAGTGTCTTGAGGACTGGGAACTTAGTTGTGTTCTTGTCCCTTCTGGTCACCAAAATCCCCCAGCTCTTAGAGACACTCAACAAATACTGTTGTTAAGTGCCTTCAAGGTGTTCGACTCATAGCGACCCTACCTGCATCAGGCGAAACACTATTGTCAGTGCTTCTCTGCTGTTCATAGGGTTTTCAATAGTTGATTGATTTTGGCAGCAGGTTGCCAGTTCCTTCTCCCAAGCCTATAGCACCTGGTTCCCCACCTCCCGCCCCCGCAGTTTGGTATCCAAGTACTAACCAGGCCCCACCCTGCTTAGCTTCCAAGATCTGACTGGATCCGAGGCCATAGTGGTACCACTGCAGGCCAACAAATGCTTAGGATGTATCAATGAAGGATCTGCATTATAAAAGGATGAATCCTAATGCTGATAGCTAAAGTAACAAATTTAGCTCAATTAAAAGAAATCCAACCTATATTAATCTATGCATTGGAAGTGCAGACCAAAGGTTAACACACACACACACACACACACACACACACACACACACACTTGTACATATAGTATATAATGCTAGGTTTTTTTTGTTTTTTACCTCCAAATTATCCTTCCTTACATATTGTTGTTAAGTACCCTTGAGTCCTCTCCAACTCATAAGGTTTCCAATGGCTGATTGTTTTTTGGGATTGTTTCAGGAGTAGATTGCCAGGTCCTTCTGCCACTTTTGTAGTGCTGGGGATCAAACCCAGGTCCTCAGAAAGTGCAGAGCAGCACTCTACCAACTGAGCTAAACCCCAGCCCTTCCCTTACATATTGTTGTTGTTAAGTGTCTTCAACTTGGTCCAACTCATAGAAACCCTCATAGGGTTTTCTACTTTTTTTGTGTGTGTGGTCCTGGGGGTTGAACCCAGGGCCTGGTGCCTGCATGTTCTGCATGTGTGTGGGACCACTGAGCTGCACTCCCAGCCCATTTTTTTGACTTTTTGAGACAGGGTCTCACTAAGTTATGCAGACTGCCTCTGGTCTCAAACTTGCGATCCTCCTATCTCTGCCACCTGAGCTGCCACTGTGCCCGGCTCAACCTCATAGGGTTTTCAATGGCTGACTATTTCAAGGTTGATTTGGGAATGGTTTGCCAACCCCCTCTCCCATTTTTGCAGTGTTGGGGATCAAAACCCCATTCTCAAAGATTGTAGTATGGCACAATACAACACTCTAACAACTGAGGTAACCCAACGCATGGTGAGAATATATACATTCTTTGTCTTGGTTACAATATTTTTTATGTTTCTAGGTCTGTTGTTGTTGTTGTTGTTAGGTGCTGTCGAGTCGGTATCCGACTCATAGCGACCCTCATATGGTTTTCAATGGCTGAGTGCTTCGGGATTGCCTTGGGAGTAGATTGCCAGGTCCTTCTCCCATTTTTGCGGTGCTGGAAATTGAACTCGGGGCCTCAGAGACTGCAGTGCAGTGCTCTACCCACTGAGCTAAATCTAGGTCTACATGGGATTAAATTTCAGGATCCTTCTGATTAGGGGCCAAATATTCTACACAAGTTCTGCTTATGGATAGATTGATTTTCAACTTCCTTTTTCAGCTGGAGAGAATTTTAAAGGGTTGCAAAGGTATGCACATAGATGATCTAAAGACATTTCAAATTTGAAGTCTATGAATTTTAGTATATTGAAAATCCAAAGCTTCCTTTTAGATTATATATGATATAAAATATGTGAACTGTAAAATTTATCTAAAAATATGCTACCTCTCACAAACACAAAAATGGACTTATTTTAAAATTCTGCTATCTTGTAATTTGTAGATATGAACCTCAGCTTCCATTTGTACTGGGTTTTGGCATCTAATTATCTTATTTCCAGAAATTTAGGATTGATGTCGACTCTGAGAATGCTGCAAACAGGCTCAAACACCTGCACCCTGCAGAAAAGACCATTTTAAATATTAAAATTTAATTATCCCAAGTTATCAAAAATATGACAACGCTTTTGAACCATGGTTAATGTGAACTTGCTTTGATGTTAATCGTTATTACTAAAATAAGAATAACGAATTAAACTGACTGCATTTTTAATTCTTACCCTTGGAAATGTCGTAAATCTGTCCAGCTCTTCAACAAAGCAGAACATCTGCAAACTAATCGCCGACATAACAATCAAGAGGCTGGCAGTAAACACAACCAAGCTCCCCAGCTTTTTCCCAGGGCCAAATATCTTGTACACGAAGTCTTCTAATGCTGGGGAAATCTTAATAAGCCGAACAACCCGAAGTACCTATATGAGAGGGAAAGATATACACACTTGACCATTCATTTACACTGAATCTTAAGTCTCTACCAAAACATCACTTTTCTTAGTGTTTATGAAAATCACACTTTTCCATCTGAGTATCTAAAGACTAAAAATAATACAGTAAAAACATAGACATTGATCCAGCTCTGTTCCTGCCAGATAGCAAGAAAACAATAAATCCCAAATTAATGAAGGAAGACAAATAGTAGTAAGTGTTTTAGCCCCCCATGTCTGTCAGTTTGTTGTGCGGGGGCTTTTGTGTGGCTATGATGCTGAAAGCTATGCCACCAGCATCTCAGATATCAGTAGGACCACCTGTGGTGGATAGGTTTCAGCTGAGCTGCCAGAGTCAGACAGACTAGGGAAAAGGATTTGGCAGCCCATTTCCCAAACAATTAGCCATTGAAAACCCTATGAATAGCAGAGAAGCACTGTCAAATAGAGTGCTGAAAAATGAGCCCATCAGGCTGCAAGGCAGTTAAGAAATGACTGGGGAAGAATTGCCTTCTTCAAGTAGAGTCAACCTTAATGACA
>VMDO01026703.1:0-26319 GCA_007922755.1 Pedetes capensis | reverse complement strand
TTAAAAAAAAAAACTTTACCCCTAAGGGATTAATAATCCAGATACCATGCTATTAAAAATATGTAATATATTTTAATTCAGTACCAAGGATCCAAGATACTCTTTAAAATTCAGTTAGATTTTGAAATGTTAGTTTTTAGTTCTATCTTTTCAAAACTATGAATCCGTTCAAAGTCTGTCATGCATTCCATAATTTAAAAAATCCAGTTGATACTTGACTTTCCACTTTGACTGAAAGCACACTATAACCAAAGACATTTTTCCCCTGTAATCATATAATTATCCTTGCCTGTTTAATGGACTCTAATGTTATCCTCCTAGAATGTGTTTTCTATTTCATCTTCACAAATTCACCCGCAATGATTTACATGGAAATAGTTGGTGAGTCACAGCATGTTGGACTACCTCCTGGGAAGATTCTTTATTTCTTTGTGTAATATAGCATGGTCTTTAGTGTGTGTTCACATGAAATGTGCCTAGTAATTCTACCACATTATAACACTCCATTCCTGCAGTGAAGTTTAAACATTCTTGGGAAAGGGATAGCATGCCTTCAACTACCAGCATGGAAGAATGATTCCCTGATACATGATGCTGAGGGTGTGCCATTAATACATGACTAAAATTGCTTGACTATATTTTTAAGGAATTTCAGAACATTACATTTCTCTTTAAATATTATTTGTTCTTGATAAAGGCCCTCAAATATATTTTAGGAAACAGTGTTGTTTGGGATTTTTTAAATGCACCCCATAACTAGGGTCCCTCATACTAGCCTGAGGAACTGACCTCTTGGTAACCCCAGGGCCACATTCCACTCACTCCTACCCCTCCCATCAAGTGAGTAAATATGGCCCTGACCAACTTGATCCAGCCTCAACCACCTCAACTTTCATTGGCTATCTTTAGCACCCCAGTTAAATAACTGCCCCTACCTGGGAGGATGGACTGGGATTTAGCTCAGTTGGTAGAGCACTGCGCTGCAGTCTCTGAGGTCCTGAGTTCAATTCCCAGCACTGCAAATATGGGAGAAGGACCTGGCAATCCATTCCCAAGGCAATTCCGAAATAGTCAGCCATTGAAAGCCCTGTGAGGGCCGCTATGAGTCAGATACTGACTCGACGGCACCTAACAACAACAACAACAAAACTGTCAGGTATGTCAGTTTACCTGCTGTACCTGTCAGGAATGTTCCCTGATTGGCTATCCCCAGTATACACCCCTCTTCCAGGAGCCTATATAAGTAGGGCTCCAGACCCCACTTCTTCCCACCACCATTCTCAGTCCTTCACTACTGTCCAGACCCTATCACCTCAGTCCAGCACTCCCCAATCCAGAGGAAGATCTCCAAGCAAGCCAACCATCAAGAACAGGGCCCCCAAAGTGCTGAAGGCTACAAGCAAGTCATGAAGAGCCTCCCAATTCCTTCCATCCTTGGGAAGGAGGGAGACAGAGAAGGAGAGCTGAGAGAGTCAAGACCACTGGACCTCCAGCCCAGCGGAACACAAACTGCTTGTAGTTGTGCCTTTAAGGCTGAGCTGTACCACCAGTGAGCCTGCAGCATACTGTGCTAGCACTTGAGCATTTGTCAGGGGCTGCTTGCTGGTTGCTTTTCACTTGGTGAGCAACCCAATAATCTTTCCCTCTCCTGTTTCCGCGCAGAAGGTCTCCCAAGGTCCTTCTTTAGCACCTCTGGCCACTACAACAACCCAGTCCTGTGGGTCCTCGATGCCCACTTGGTGTCAGGGCAAGGCTCTGACCTCTGCCAGGCCTGAGCCAAACCCTGACACAGTGTCACCTATGTTTTCAAATTGCATAAGAATCCAACCTAATCATAGGATTTATTTATCATGGCCATGTATTTATTTAATTTTGAAATTGAAATAAATCACTGAGAAAGGAAAACTATGATTTTTCTTTATGTATCATGTAATTAAGTATGTATCTTATGCACACCTAGAATTCTCTACTAAGGAAAATTATCATACCTAAATGCAAACTGAGTATGTAGTATTTGCTCATTGGATAAGTTCCCTAGCTCCCTTGGAGGGTTTATCTTATTCAGTCATTAAATAGATCTTTATTTGACAATTACTATACAATAAGGATAGATTTATTTGCATGTGATACAACAGTGAACATAAGGAAAAGTATCTTTATATTCAAAGAACTATCAAGTGTGACACACAAAGCCATAACTGTAAAATGTAGTAAGTTATTAAGATATTTTAAAGTTTTATGTCACAAAAATTAAAGAGGGGTGAAGGACATTTCCATATTTTTGCTCAAAATTGCATTTTGGAAAAAATATAATTTAAGACAAACATTGATAAATAAAAAATGACATAAAGACTTAAATGAGGCAGTGACATTAGCTATGTGGTTTCCAGAGGTAAGTGCATCAGGTACAAGGGTAAGCCAGGCTTATATGAGGAGCAGAAAATAAACTTTACTTTTCTTTTTTGTTGTTGTTCTTATGTGATTGGGAGGTTGACCCCAGGACCTGGCACCTAGTATGCAAGAGTTCTAGCACTGAGCTGCATCCCTAGCCCCTTTTTAATTTTTTTATCTTGAGTCAGGATCTTATTAAACTATGTGGGCTGCCTCTGGGCTAGAAATTGAGATCCTCTTCCCTCCACTTCCTGACTTCCTGGGAGAGTCACTGGGATTATAAATCAGTGCCATGGTGCCCAGGTAAGAAATACAGTCTTGATGGGGAAAGTCATTTAGGACGTGAAGTAAAGGTAAGCATGTGATGGAGGAGGTTTGTTTGTGGATATGTGAAGTGACAGCAGATCATTTAGGGTTGTCTAGGCTTTGACGGGGAGAAAGACTTGGCAGCTCAACTCCCAAAGCAATTGGCCTTCAAAAATCCTATGAATAGCAGAGAAACATCCACACAGTGCCTGGCATGGCACAGTGTCAGGAGTGTTTAGTCCTGTTGTACAAAGGGTTGCTGAGTCAGACCCCCCACCTTGACAGCATCTAACAATAACAGGGTTTAGAGATGAATTGCAACATCACTTAACTTAGGCATTGTGTTGAGAAAAAACTTAATGTGGCAAGGGTAGAAATAGGCTGGCTGGAGGTGATTACAATGATATGGGAGAAAGATGATGATAACTGATTAATTGCAGTTGGATTGGGGAGCAGGGGTGGAATCCTGGATAAATGTTTAAGTGAAGCCTGTTGATTTTCACATGAATTCTAAAGGACATGTGAGAGGAAAGGACTTGATCATGAGTATTTCTAACTACTTTTTATCTTGAGCAACTGGGAGCATTTTTTTTTTTTGCTATCAGCTAAAATGAGGAAAAGCTTAAAGCAAAGGAGATTACAATCCCACCCTTGTCCATGTTGACTCTGACATGCATATAAACATACCCAACTTTGGTTAATGATTGAATTAATCAACTTTGATGTTGGAAGAAGTATGATGTTATGCATTTGGTAATAAAATTCTAAGGTCTCAATCACTTCATTACTTAGGTATTGGAGCAATGAACATGGCCACTCAATGAAGACAATAGGATACAATAAAGCCAGACATGTGAGGTCTCCTAAAAGCCACATGAAGAACTCAGGGTGTGATTAATAATTGAACATATCAAATGTTAGTGATAGGTCAAGGACAATTTGCACGAAACATTTGTCTTTGTTTTTAGCAATGTTTAGCAGATATAAGCATGAAATGAATGAGTTATTCATATAATTAGATGTCAAGCATTTTGTAGGTCAATTTTATCTAGCACAAATCTGTTTAATTTATATTCTATTGTCATATAAATCAATTAGACAAAGATAAATTGTTCAGACATAATCTTTTAACAAGCACATAATCAAAATCACATTAAAGGACTACAATAGCTTGGGCCCAGTCTTGGACGGATTGTAGAACATTGAATCCTATTTTTCATTTTTGACATTTATAATTTTCAAATGCTCCCATAAAGTGCCCCTTAGTTACACCATCAAACAGAATTCATTTGTACTGTGCATCAACTATTTGACAATCTATAACATTTAATTCATTGATATGACTAAGTTTTTGTCTTCATTTTAATATTTTTTGAAAAAAATGCTCAAATAGAAGTAAGATGCATATAATAAACTAAAACAATTTGATTAAATGGTGACATTTTGGTTTTTTTGATAATCTATTGTGTGAAAATATCAACAATTTCTTCAAAGGATACAAAACAAAGAGAGGAAAAAATTCATTACTTCCTTCTTTGCCCACTTTGTGGTAGTATTATAGAGAATATGCATAAGGACAGGAGGAGCCTTGAGAGGATAGGACCATCCTGGGTAGAATTTATATTTTTGAGATAGCAGACATTTCTGTCCATTATTGCTGCAAAAAACAGGCATATTTAAATGGCTCCAACAAACACATTGTTTGGAAAATACATATCAAAAATCATCTGCTTATCTAGTATGTGTGGGTTGATAAATACGTTATTGCTTACCTACTGTTCTGGTTTCTCTGCTTCCTCTGCCTTTAGACCATAATGTCTTCTAAAATCACAATGCATCAATGCATTCATGAGAATGCTTCTCAATATTTTTGTGTGTGTCAATCATGATCTAGATAAATAGGTCATATGAGTCACTTCATAGGTTACCTTGTGCAGTTCTTTTTGTGACAAGTGAATCTTCCAAAATCTAGTGTTGTATAGTTTAAATAGATGTAAGTGAGCATTGTTTTGATTTTCAAGTTTCAGATATGATGTCCCTCAAATAGGAAAACAGTCTTATACTTACAAAAGTAGGTACAAGAATAATAAGAAAAAATATATGAAACAAAAGAACAAAACATAACCAGTCTTTTACCAGTGGGAATACTTTTTCAGGAAATAACCTTCACTATAGGAAGAGAATAAAATATATTGTCCTCCCTTCATCGTTGAGAAAAAAAAAAATATATATATATATGTATAATCTGAGGAAGGCAATTTCTAAAGCAATGCATAATACAA
The DNA here is from genome assembly GCA_007922755.1 of Pedetes capensis. NCBI lineage: Eukaryota > Metazoa > Chordata > Mammalia > Rodentia > Pedetidae > Pedetes > Pedetes capensis. The sequence goes on along the minus strand of VMDO01026703.1, from coordinate 21,340 downwards.
ACTATGGAACTATATTATCAAAATTAAACATTGATAATCCCTCTATAGATATGACTATTAATTATGTACATTGTTTAATTTAATTATGATCGGCCATCTTCCAGGATTATTTACTTGCCTGATTTTTTTTGCACGAAGAATTGACAATAGTGATGGTTCATATAAATAGTATCACACCAATGTATTTTCTCAGTGCATGTGTCAGAAGTCATTTTATAAGTTAGTAAGAGATTTGCAGAATATAAACAGACTCTCTCATCTTTTCAATGTCCTTCATCAAGAGCACATGTTCTTTAATCTAAGAACAATTTCTTTCTGGAGCTTTGACATACATTTCCATAAAGTTTGTTTTATTCCCTCTGTCTCCTGCATTACCCTTTCAAGGAAAAATCTTATGCACTAGAAAGGTTGGAAGTCATGTAGAACATTCACCTATCTCAGCCTGTCCAATCATCCTTTTACATGCACACAGGCACACACACACATACACATCACTCACAACAAATGTAAAATTATAAGAATGAAAATACAAATTACTTTTCCCTTGAAAGAAATGGCATTAGGTATATGCCATGCTTGACATTTGCAAAACAAAAATTGACAAAAATCATATATGCTAAAGAAACTATGGATCGTCAATCACTTATCACTCTCTTATTCTGTGATGTTTCTTTCAAATAGTTTCTTGGCTAAACGTAAGTCCAAAACTTTCTAATGAAAGACTTATTACATTCATACACATTTTTCTCACACTCTGTACATTTGCTAAATTGTTCTGACGTTGTACAGGATATACACCAGGAACTTTGTTACAGTGTTCTCCACAAGTCAAAGCTTTTCTGAAAATTCTACTTCTGTATCTCCCCTTGGAATTACTTGACAAACTATAACCTCTCTTTTTTCTCTCATTGTTATATCTTGTCTTTTCCTAGTGCTCCTTAATGATTGAAAATAAGAAAATGCAACAAACAATAAAAAAACTTCATTCCCTGAGACTTACCTGAGGCCAAGCATTAGAACAATATATTCATATGTGTATATTTTTTTCCAGAAAGTTTTTGTCATCTTACTGTCTCAAAAACATATTATGTTCATCCTGCTTACAAGAAAACATCCACTGACATTGAACAATAGATGACCTGTTTAATTTTTCCCAGACTTTATAAGCATCACCTCTCTTATTATATGAAGCTCTACACTTTCTTCTCCATCAAATTATTTTTAATGACTGACCACATTTCATCTTTTCTGATATAGAGGAACTTGGAAGAAAACAAGGAGATGATGCTGTAGGCTCAAGCTCTATTCATTTTTAAGCCCTGTTGCTAATGCATTTTGTTAAAGGGCAGGTTGCAAATGTGAACCCAATACACTAATGCAAAAACTATTCATTTGGCAAAACCATTCTTGTGAAAAACATGTAAGCAAATGATATCCCGGGAACCATTTACTCTGAAGAAAATCTGTCACTAATGCTTTACCTATCATCTTGTTTAAAGTTTGAGGCTTCAAATATATATTTATATTCTTTTCTAATAATAGAGTATCTCTAAATGCAGAAAGATATGCCTATTTTAATGGTGGGGTAGGAAAAAAAAAAGACTGTCGACGCATGGATTTGAGAGTACCACAAAGCCTTTTAATTCAAACAGCAAATACCTTAATTCAACTTCACCCTTGACCTTAATCTTGTCCACTTTGGGCCAAGAGTACACCAGTGTTCTCCTCAGCAGGAATTGACACCTTTGCTGTTTCTGAGAACTGGGGCTGATGGGAAGTTGGATGGGCTGGAAGAAGTCAGGATGTGTGGCAGTATTCACTAAAAATAAAACTTAATTTAAGATTTTCTCCAACTTTGTCATCTAACTTATTTTACAAATATCCAGTGAACTTTTGAGGTTTTTACCTCCTAATTTCAAATAAAGCATATATGATTAAATGGAAACTATTTTAAGCCTGCAGTCATAGCCCTGTGGCATCCTATCCTGTCAGATCTGGGAAGCTAAGCAGGGTCGGGCCTGGTTAGTACTTAGATGGGAGACCACCTGGGAACACCAGGTGCTGTAGGCTTGGGAGAAGGGCCTGGCAACCCACTCCCAAAAATCAATTCACCATTGAAAACCCTATTAACAGCAGAAAAGTACTGACAATAGTGTTTCCCTGTTCTACTTAGGGTAGCTGTGAGTCGGCACAATTCCAAGGCACCTAACAACAACAACTTTATTTTAAAGTTATACATTTTGCCTGCAGGCATGGTGGCACATACCTGTAATCCCAGTGGCTTGGGAGACAGAGGCAGGAGGATCACAAGTTCCAGATCCAAGGCAGTCTGTGTAATTTAGTGAGACCCTGTCTCAAACAGTGGAAAAAAAAAAAAAAGGGCTGGGGTTGCAGCTCAGTGGCCAGCAATAATTGCAGAGCATGCAAGCGCGAGGCCCTGGGTTCAACCCCCAGTACCAGAAAAAAGAAAAAAAAAAAGAAAAAAAAAGTTATATATTTCATCACCCATTTTTTTCTCACTTTCTTAAATTTAATCTGATGCATACCAAACATAACTATATTTGGTTATCATTCCTTTTATATTTTTTATATTCCTTATATATTTATTGAATATCAACTATGTGTCAGATGTTGTGATTTCTGCCTATGACAATTATAACATATTTAGAGTCATAGGAAATACCAGGTCATGCAGGTTAGAAGAACCCCTTGAAATCATCCAGTCAAAGCACTTCATTCCATCATCAGGAAACTGTCCCTCCACTATTTTTCTCATCATTTGCCTTAGGCAAGAGTAATAGATTGTTTTTCATATATTTAAGATGTGATACATTAGTCATTAGTTATAATTTGTATATAAGTATGTCAAAAACTACAATAACTGCAGTACACTTTATCACATAGTATTTACATTGAAGTATGTAAGTACTTCTTGTTTTGTTTTTTTTTAAGAAAATCATTCCATTAGAACATATAGCATCTACTTTCCTCTATAACAAATGAGTTTCAAAAAGAAAGGTTTTAATACTATGGATTAGAGAGAAGGATAAAGAAAAGTGCTTAGAAAAATATGAAAAATCTCAAATTATATAAATTCCTCCAGCCCCTTTCGCACTGATTCTTTCTCTATCTCATCAGACCCGTAGTTGCTCTCCATCAAAAAGGAAAAGAACATTAAATCTAACATTAATATCCTTGGTATTAGAGACTAGATTTATTTCCTTCTGTCTTGATTGGGCCTATCTAGCTCTTTACTATTTCAGATGGATTACATTTTGAATCTGGTTTATATTTTTGTTCTTAACACTGCATGATATATATCACAAATTCTACAAAATATAAGAAGGAAAAATCCTATTCAAAGGTTGGATCAAAATAAAAGGGGAAAAAAGCTAAGAATGGTGTCAATATCAGTGGTCTAGAAAATGCATGCAATTGTTCTAACAAGATAAAAAAAAGATCACTACAGGAAAAGACTCTATCTTAAACAGAACTGGAAACGAAGGACACATAGAAAAATATTACCAAGTAAAAGATAGAGAAGACTTAGATGGGGAGGGTGGGAGGGAGGGGAAAGCATACGGGAAGGTAAGGGGGAACCTATATGAATAATGTACATCAAAATGCATATATGGAAATGTCACAATGAAAAGCATGTCAGAATGAATCACATTAAGGTTTAAATTAAAAATTTCCAATAAAAAAAGAAAAATATATAATGGATAAATGAAAATTTATATTTCCTTTATGATAAATAAATTTAACAGAATTTCCTTTGTTTTGTGGTGTGCAAAGAAGTTACAGAACAATTTTCAACACTTCTAATGTAATTTTATTTATTAAACACACCTGCATTTTTTGAGGTATTATATTCTGTGGGATCAAATGGTAGTTACTGGAATAAGTAATAACATCTATTATTTTGTTACCAACTATTTTAGAATCTTTATTCTGTAACTTCCATGTTACTTCATTTATTAGGAATTTATTGGAAAGAAAACTTTATTCCATTTTACAAATGATAAATGAATATGGAAAATATTATCATTCAACCAAAAATGTGTTCTTCCTAATGTCCCATATGATTGTGTCTCCTCATAGATGTATGCATTTTTAGCAAATAATATATTGTATTTCAAGAAACAAAATATTGTTTTAACTAAATTAAAATGTTATAACACTAATTCTGAACAGCAAGCAATCATCACCTATAATTGTAAATAATAACAAACTAATTCAAGATTTTCTTTAAAATCTATAAAAATATTTTAAAACTGCATTTCCCCCATAAAAAATAATGTTTTGGGTTTCTCAACAAAAAAGTTTGATTCTGATTCATCATATAATGTACTAAAAGCCAAATGGCATGATATCTAGTATAAAAATTTATAATAAAAACAAAACCAATGAAACCCACCAGGTTTAAATCATCCCAAAATGAAAAAAGCTACTCCTGGAAAGTCCTAGAGAATGAATAGTCCTAGAGAATAATTCTGAGGGAGAATTCATACACATTTTGAGACCATATTGAAATAATCAATCCTTGAATGTCTGAGTTTTTTCATCTGTGCCTGGAAGCAGTTCAAGTGGTATACATTGAGAAGTCCAAGCTTTCTGGTGTGGGAACTAGAAAAAAGAAACTGCTTAAGTATGAGCATTGAAAGTATTAGAATGTCAGAACCAAAGTGACAGGACTACCGATATTTTGAATGATCTTGGAATGATATGCAGGTGAATTATTCAAATTCTGCCTACTTAAAGGAATAACCTCTGAGCCAAGACCAGAGATGCCACTCAAAAAATGGTCTGCAACTTAGTCCCAGCCAAATATATCTTGCTAAGGTTATAGTAAAAATAGAAAAAAAAATAATATAACCCAGAATCTCTACAACTTAACATTTTCAGTGCTGTAAGTGCAATAAAAGTGGTGGTGTTTAGTTGAGCTATTAGAGCACTGCTCTCAGGCCCTGGGTTTGATCCCCAGCATTGCAAAGACTGGAGTAGGATCTGGCAGCCTACTCTTGAAACAATGCCAGAATAAGACACTGAAAATCCTATGAATAGCAGAGATTGTTGTTGTTGTTAGGTGCCGTCGAGTCGGTATATAGCGACCCTCTGTTCAACAGGGGAAACACTATTTTCAGTGCTTCTCTGCTGTTCATAGGGTTTTCAATGGCAGATTGATTTTTGGGAGGGGGTTGCCAGGTCCTTCTCCCAAGCCTACAGCTTCTGGTGTTCCCAGGCGGTCTCCCATCCAGGTACTAACCAGGCCCGACCCTGCTTAGCTTCTGAGATCTGACGGGATTGGATGCCACAGGGCTACTGCTGCAGGCATGAATAGCAGAGAAGCACTGACCTAATGCCAGGTACGGCACAGTGTCCAGCAGTGTTTCCTTCTGTTGTACATAGGGTCACTATGAATTGATCCTGACTTGATGGCACTAACAAAAACAATACAATGAAAAGTTAACTAAATATGAAGAAAGCAAAAGTATGACATATTCTTAAGAACACAGAATCCTGACTCTCAAATAGAAATAAAGAAGCTACAGACACTAGAACAAAAACTCTTTTAAAACTTTCTGTAATTATTCTCATAAAACGTGGTTCCTATGAGTGGCAGTCTCAACAAGAAATCTGTCAAATTTCAGCAGAGAAAGAGTCTCAACAAAAAGGAGCCAAATGAACCTTCCCAGGCTAAAAGAATAGTATTTATGAAATAACAAACAGCAACAAAAAGCTAAGTTTGAATCAGGTCAATGTCATGCTCAGGCCTTCCTTTCAGGGAAAATTTGTAAAGGTCCTGCAACAATAAAATGCAAATGAAATGATGTTTCTGCATGCAGTGGGAAGTATGCAGACAAGATTGTGCTCAGTGATGTTCTATCAAAAGAAAGCTAACATCAAAGTTTTCTCTTACTAATTTGAGTTTTGAAGATATTGAATAAAATAGGAATGCTGTTAGAGTGAAAATGTTATTGAGTAAGATTAAAGAGATAAGAAGATGAAGCAGTTCAGTTTTCTCATTAGTTATATTTTAAAATTCAACCCTGAATCTGTGCATATATGTATATAATATATACGTATATATAGATATTGATATGAAAGATGTGCATTTATAAAATATCAGGAAATATCTCTATATCAGAAGTCAAGAGTAAGGCTGCATCAACTCACATTTGATGGCCATGCTTTAGAGATGATAATAATAAAGGAGATAGATGATTCTTAATAGGTTAGAATGAGTAGGTACCTATGGGACATAAAGACCTAGTAAGTTGTTGTAGAAGGAGAGTATAATTAGCGCCATCCTTGAAGATCAGTACTTAGCAAGGTACTAACTGCCAAATATATATTTAAGTCTCCATTATTTTGAAAATGATAATTCTAATTTTGTATCATAACCAACAACATGTTATCAGACTTACTGATATATTTTGAAGTTTGATTGTAAGTATAACTATGGTGTAATCATTTGGCAGTCCTTGACTGAAAAGTTATGGAATTTTGCCAGGCATGGTGGTGCATGCTCTAATCTCAGCAACACTGGAGGCAGAGGCAAAAGAATCACAGCTTCCAGCCCGCATAACTTAGTGAGACCTTGTCTCAAGAAAAAATAAATAAAAAGCGGATTAGAGGTGCAATTTAGTGGTAGAGTGCTTGCAAAGTATGCACAATATTCTGAGTTCAGCTCCTTAGTATCACATAAAAATTAAAAATTAAAAGAATTTAAAACATATTGTCGAGTTTTTAATTCTATATATTGAGAAACAAAGCTCCCTAAATGTCTTAGTGCTCATGTGATAGCCTTAGTTTTTGAGACTTTTTACATACCATGAGGATCTTATCAGTAACCCATTGCCTAGTAATTGATCTGACCATTGGGAAGGATAATAAAACTCTCTTCACCCCCTAAAGCAGTCAAAAGTTACAGCTCCGAGTAAGGTCTCTAAATGAAGCCCTAGGGGATGACAGAGCCTGGAGACCTACCTCTCAGGTTATAGGTTTTTTATTTGTCCAAAAATGATGAAGTCCCAGATATGAAAGATATCTCTAGACCTGAGAAAAGAGATTTGGGGGTATCTATCTCCTGGCGAGACTTTATTGACACACTACAAAAAAAAAAAAGCCTTTTATATTTTCAAGACCTCCTTTTTAGATGAGGAGAGACTTAGCTGCCTCCTTTCACTTCAGTCCTCCACAACTCGCATAGGATACTTGACCAAAGTCTTTTTGGAATCACCCCAGCAATAAGCAATGGGGCAAAGGATACTAGCACAAGTTTTTACTGTAGAGTAACTAACAACAAATATATTTCTGATCCAGAATAACTTTTTATGTGTATTCAGGATAAAACTAATAAAAATATATATTTAAATCTGGACACAGAGGTGTTGTCAAAATATCTACCCCTAAAATGAGAACAAGTTAATTTCCTACCAAAATAACAAGACAGTAGAATTCATAAACAAAGAATATTATTAATTAAAATACAATTAGCCATTATGCCATTAAAATACATTATATTCTTTATTATTTCCTAAAATATAAAAGTCATTATGGTAGTTTTGAACCTTGCCTCAACTCCTGCACTTCATCTATTCAGTTGCACTTAGTATTAAAATTATGGATAATTCTCATCATCCTTACAATTCAGAAGGGAGCATTTTTTTTCCAATGGGCAAATTGCTATCATTTGTTCACTTTCTCTCCATCTACTTCTTTTCAATTAAGATATACTTTCTTTGGGAAATTATTTTTGCATTAACTATTAATATAGTTTGTATTTAACTATGATTTATTAAATATTTAAGCATATGAATAAATACATATATGAATACATACATGTTCTTGGACAATTACTATATCCTAGGCAACTGGAAAAATAAATTTTTCATGTTATCCTTAAAGCAAGTGACAAGGGAAAATGTATATTTTGGTTACACTCATGATAGTAGAATCCTTCTGGAACCCCAACTTATCCATCAGATCCTTAGGTTTTTCTGATATGCCCAGATAATCTAGTGTTGTTTCCATTAAGCTGAGCTACTCTCCCAAGTACTTGTAAATTTCTGGTAATTTTATTTAGCTTTTACCATCTATATTTACTTCCTGACAGGAAAAACATGTTGACCTCACTAGATTTTTTTTATCTCTTAGGAAATCAACGGCACAATGTCTTTTTTTTATATATATATCTCCAGTTAACCTCTATAATCTGCCAAACTACTTCCCTTCAAGAATAATGAGTGACATTTTCCAGAATTTTCTCTGATAATATTTTTCCCTGTTCTCACTTCCAGAACTTTAGTAAGAATGACAGAGCACCACAGTGAATCAGGTACATCATTGAACTTTTCCATCACAATCACTTTTGTTGCTACTGTGTAGGTATATTGCTGATATACTCTTATAATTTGTTAAGAAAAAAGAGTTTTTGAATGAGAGAGATTTTACTTGATTGTATTCACATATTTGTTCCAGATGTGTCCCCAGAGAGTTTTTGTTGTTATTGCTTACTTGTTGATTTTTACTTTTGCTTTAATAAATTGGAGAATTTTTCTTCTGTGGCTGAAACTTCTCATAATTTTCTGGTTGACTTTTTTTAGCCCCTTTGCTTTTTTTTCTTCTTTTTTCTCTTCGGGTCAAAGTCAATCTTTTCTATATTCTTTCATCTCCTACAAAACAAAATAGATTTAGTTTTAGATTTAAGAAGTACTGATTCATGTGGGAGAAAAGAAAAAAAAATGAACAGAAACTCTTCCAAGTTTCCTGATCTTAATTGCCTCCTGTCTCCTAACACCGGACTAAGAAAAACATGGAAATAAAATCCAAGTGTGCATTATCAGGGTTGTCTTGTGTAAGATTTCTCATGTTTTCTAATGTTCCCAATGTTTTTTCTGAGTCCAGGATATCTTCTCAATTTCTCCTGGTTGCCTTTTCTTTCTTCTTCCATTTTTCACTGTTTTCTTTTTTCATGTTAATTGTGAGTGTGTTTTTATTCACTGAGTAGTTTTTCTTTCTTGACTTGAAATTTAAAAAATTAGCCTCCCATCATATACGAATGAGAAGAAACAGACACTGGAATTTGTTTCACTGTCAACTCTACTTAAAGAAAAATTGTGTCTGGGCTTGATGGTGCACAGCTTTCATCCCAGCAGCTGAGGAGGCAGAGAGAGGACGATGTCAAGTTTGAGCCCAGAGGCAGCTTGCATAATTTAGCAAGACTCTGTCTCAAAATACAAAGTAAAAACTGGACTGGAGGTCTAGCACATAAAAAAGCAAGGCTGAGGCCTTAGGTTCTGCTCCACAATTTTGAAAAAAGAATTAACAAAAAGGAAAATTTTGAATTAGTGGGTTGGGACCAGCATTTGGCTTAAAAATTTTCATCAGGCCATGCTAGGAAAGAGGAAAAGGAATACTGAACAAAGGGTATGCACAGTGAAGAAGAGAAATCAGAAATTTTAAGGAGAATATAATCAATATAATTGACAAAGTTAATGAGTCTATGAAAGTACTAATAAACATGCTGGGTATTGAACCAAGAGATTAGAAGGTCCTGGGACAAATGAGTGGCAGAATTACAAAGATATGTGAACATTAATGTCAAATTCTACAGGCACTTCATTTTCTTCTCAGTTAATCAGTTCAGCAAATATTTATTGCATTATCATTGTTATATTTCTGGTTATAAAGAAAAATAAAATAGACTCCCTAGTCTTAAAGTGTTTACAATTAGGTGGTGGTGGTGGTTAGGCACTGCCAAGCTGGTGTCTGACTCATACTGACTCTACATCCAACAGGTGAAGCACTACTGTCAGTACTTCTTTGCTATTCATAGGGTTTTCAATGGTGGGCCTGGCCCTTCTTAGCTACTGAGGTCTGATGGACCGGACATGACAGTGCTACAGCTGCAGACTACAACTAGATATAAATAGACAAATACACCTGCAATTTAGCAAACATATCATTATTCCTGTCATAAATATTTGTACACAGTGCAGGAGAGAAGGTGACCAACAATACTTTCTATTTCTTGGTTTCAAAGTCAGACGTTAGGAAACAAGTATATGGCAACTAAACTACAGTTGGAAATATATCAAGAATTTCAAAGACTAAATAAATCTTATTAGTTTCAGAGAGTCACCAAAGTCCTTTAAAAGAGATTTTTGTCCCCAGGAGTTGGATAATAAGACAAGTTCAAAGAAGTGACTGAAAGAGTGGTGATGCTAAAGGGTTAAACATTTTATTGACGTGAAGTTACACAGCACCATCTGCGGTATGTAAATGTGACTGGATTTTTTTTTTTTTTTGACTGAATAACATTGCACTTGAATTACTTCTACATGTGGGCCTAGGCTCACATATACATGTCTGGAGTTATGTCTATCAGGAATCAAAATACTGAGAAATACATTTTTTTTTCTTTTTAAATCATATGTCTAAAAGTATCCACCATACTGAGTAACTCCTGCAGCCGGAGCCCTGTGGCATCTGATCCCATCAGATCATGAAGCTAAGTAGGGTCGGGCCTGGTTAATACTTGGATGGGAGACTGCCTGGAAAACCAGCTGCTGTAGGCTTGGGAGACAGACCCAGCAACCCATTCCCAAAAATCAGTTCGCTATTGAAAACACAATGAGCAACAGAAAAGAACTGACAATAGTATTTCCCCTGTTGTATGTAGGATACCTTGAGGGCACATAACAACTACAACAACATTGAGTAAAAGAAGAAGCAGATTGTGCTAGGCATGTATTTGGATATAAATATTTATGTCAGGTATTATCACTAAGGTACAAATAGCTATTGAAAATATTTACATTGTCTTGTATATAATTTGCCTGCAGCCCTACCACTGTGGCTTCCAATTCTGTCAGATCTTGGAAGCTAAGCAGGATCCAGCATGGTTAGTACTTGGGTGGGAGACCTCCTGGGAACTACAGGTGCTGTACGCTTGGGAGAAGGACCCAGCAATCCACTCCTCAAAAAAACAGTCTGCTATTGAAAACCCTGTGAATAGCAGACAAACACAGACAGTTGTGTTTCATCTATTGTATGTAGGGTCGCTATGAATTAGACACTGACTCGAAGGCACATAACAACATATATATTTATTCAATGAAAATCAATCTAAAATCTATTATGAATAAATATATATCTAGTAAAGCAGCTGTTAAAACACAAAATACTGGAATGGGAGTAAGTGACAATGTCTTAAAGTTTGGTGTGAAAACATGGCATAAGGTATTAGGATATTTAGGGTAACTTTTATTATGTTTAGGATCTTCTGCTTTGCTTTCCTCAGAAAACTGCCATGCTATATGATTCAGGCTTGTCTAATAAAAAGACTTACAGAAGTTTCCAATGTTGATCTAGATACAAAATAATAGAAAAGTATATTATTTTCATAATAGACATTTGGAATTGACAAACATACCTAAAAATGGAAATATTATCACTATAATCAAGTGCACCTTCCTTATATAGTCATTGGTATATAACAATATGGCAAGCAGTAGCAATTAGCAATATGATAAAGAAGTTTTGCATAAGATCATTTCTTTTGCAATGAGGTCTTGGTAAATATTACTAAATGCAAAAGGCTTTCTAGTGACAAATTGGGGCTGGGATTTAGCTCAGTTGGTAGAGCGCTGTGCTGCAGTCTCTGAGGTCCCGAGTTCAATTCCGAGCACCGCAAAAATGGGAGAAGGGCTTGGCAATCCACTCCCAAAGCAATCCCGAAATAGTCAGCCATTGAAAACCCTATATGAGTTGGATACTGACTTGAAGGCACCTAACAACAACAACAACAGTGACAAATTATTTTCATCTCATTGAACAATATCATGAAAAGGTCATCTATCTGTGTTCTATACTTTCATCAGACATTAGTTAGGAAATGGAACTTGGCATTTCCTCACTTTATGGATGTCACATTGGTTCAGTGATGAAGAACAGGTAGTTCCACACAACATTTATCCAGATATTTTATATTCCCCAAATATCGGTTTTATTTTATTTATTTATTCTGATTGTGGGGGTAGAAGTATGAGGTCTTGCTATGTGTCCCAGGTTAGCCTCAAAATCACAGTGATCTTTCTGTTTCAGCCTCCTAAGTGCTGAGATGACAGATGTGTGCCACCATGCTGGGCTCAAATGTGGATTTTAATTTTTTTTGTATTTTGAAATCATTTCACCTATCCTCCCTCTATGCAGTATATTTTAAAAGTAAAAAATATAAAAACCTGGGTAGAAAAGATAAGCGTAAAAGAAAGAATAGCAATATCAGGGAGAATGATCTTACAGGAAGAGATGTAGGAAAATTCTTATTTTATTTTCCAGCTATTTTCCTACAAATGCGACTCTATTTTACACATTATTTGCTAAAATAAACTCACACATTATTTTTAAAGGCCATATATTTGTTATTATCAAAGAGTATTTTAATGTACAAGGAAAAAAAGGTTTATCTTTAATGTTTAGGAGAAAAACTCACTTTAGATAATCTGTTTTTTCATATTTTTAGATAGTTTTCATTTAGATATAGTAAATTCATTATTATTTTTTACATTGTAACATTGCTAGAAAAATCACATAGTATTTGGAGGATAGTATATTTTGCTTTTGGGGGAGGGGTTGCCTGTTCAGTCATTTACCAGTATATTCTTTATCAGTCTTCTTTGCAGACTTCTTTTAAGCTACAAAGCACTCTTAGGGAAGCTCTTAGTTAAGCTGATCTGGTGCATAGAATTTAAAATAGATCAGAATAAACTACACTAGTAACATGCCCAGATGACTTAGAGTATCCTTTTGAAGTTTTGAGGTGCTCTGCCATGTTTGGAAAATCTTATCAGTTTTAGGTTACATGTTGTCTGATAGGAAATCCTATTAGTGGCTCCAGAGTCAATATCCACATAAAAGACTGACAAATCTTATCATTTTCATACTAGGTATCATTTGCTATTTTAAGTAAGACATATATAAATAAATGCTGCCATGATGCTATCATCTGGTCACCCACTGTTCTTGCAGATATTGCCACATGACCGTAGCCACAGTTTTATGGAAACTCCTGTTGAAAACCTGTATACTCAATTATCAACAAAAATCAAATGCTCATTCCATTAGGAAGAAACTACCAGGGCAGATCAGTATAACCCTTTCCCACTTATCTTTGTTCCACTTGAGGAACGGCACAACTAGATGTTTTTTCAAGTCAGAGTAAAATAGCAAACACAATGAAGATGTCTTTTATAAAGTTAAAGAAAAAAACATCGCTACTCTTTGGTTATCTCTTGGAGATTTTATATATATATATATATACATATATATATATATATGTATATATATATATACATATATATTTATATATATTTATGTATGTGCATATATATATATATATATATATATACATATATATATTTGAAAAAAATCTCAAATCCTTCATAGAATTTCCTCTAAGACAAAGGGATTTTTAAATGATTTTACTTTGGGTAATTCAAAAGAGCTAATATCCCCAAACTGTCTAAAAACCTGTGTGAAAAGGTTTCTCCTGAAATATAACTAATTTATATGAGTTAGGGAAAGCATATGATATGCTTTTAATATAATCTACTAAATAAAGCTTCTTCACTGTCAATCACATGAAATGGAGCATGCAATTCATAATTATAATTGTCTTTTTTATAAAATGTAGATTTAATAGCAGTTATAATTAACTATAGTTCATTAACATGATGGAGCTGATCAGACAAATTTTAACAAAATCCACTATGTAAAATATACATATGGATATATCTTATTTGGGTTAGTTGGTATGTCAGAATAGCTAAAAATAGTGTATGAGACTTTCTAAAAATACCTGACATCATCGACATCTTATTATCAATAAACATCTAATAATTACCTAGTAAATTTGAGTACCTGAAAGCAAATATATATATTCTGTTAAAATTCTGGTAAAATAAGCAGAAAACTGATGTCTCCTTAGTTTCTGATATGTTAATTGCCAGGGCTGCTGTCACAATATAGCACAAACTAGATGGCTTAAATAATAATTTATTGTCTCATACTTCTGAAGGCTAACAGTTCATAATGAAAGTGGGAAAAGGATTGGGTTCCTCTGGAGGATGAGAAAGAGAATCTGTTCCTCATATTCACCTTGACTTCTAGGACTTTGCTGGCCATTTTTGTCACTCCTTTTCTTGTGGTAACATCACTCCCGTCTCTGCCTTCATTTCACATGGGTCTGTCCAGAGTTCACTTATCCATTTCTTTATGGGTGTTCATCACTGGAATAAGGCTCACACACTGAGGACCTATTCTTTTTCTTTCTTTCTCCTTTTATTGGCTAATGATGGTGGGGTACAGAGTCATACAACATTGGCTTTTTCCATTATACAACTATTACATCACTTTTGGTTATACTTTTATCAATTTACAAGGTTTATGGAATCTTTTGACTAATAGGGGAATATAACCCAAATATGCATTTGAGTTTTATTAATTATTTTTCCAATGTACTCCTGAAGTTACATCATTTACATTGAGATTATCTGCTAGCCTCTTATCCGTCTGTATTGATTCTCCTACCCATCTCACCTTCCGCAATCTCTGCTTTCCTTTGCAAGTCCCTTCCTTCTTTCTACTCTTTATATTGTCCCTTCTTCACTAAATTTAATTGTGCATTTTTTGAATATCAACTTATGAATAGGAATTTTTCTTCCTTTAAGTAAGATTCAGCTCCCATATGTGAGTGAACATATGATACTTCTCTTTTTGAGCTTGTGTTTATTTGCTTAAGATGATGTTCTCCAGTTCCACCCATTTTGCTAATTTGCTGTTGTTGAGTAGTATGCCATTGTGTATATGTACCATGATATTTTTATCCATTCTTCTGTTGATGGGCACCTTGTTTGTCTCCATATCCCTGCCATTGTGTAAAGTGCTCCACTAACTACAATGACCTATTCTTAAATAATTATGTCTTCAAGGACACTATTTTCAAATAAAGTCACATTGGTAGTACAAATTTAACACATGAATTTATTGAGTGGAACATAATCCAACCTATAAGATCTAGTAATAGAGCGCCGGGCCCCATGGCGCTTGCCTGTAATCCCAGCTGCTCAGGAGCCGGAGGCAGGAGGATTGCAAGTTCGAGACCAGAGTCAGTCTGCATAACTTAGCAAGACCCTATCTCAAAAAGTAAAAAAAAAAAAAAAAAAAAAGGGTTGCGGTCGCAGCTCAGTGGTCCAGCACTTGCAAAGCATGCAGGCGAGAGGCCCTGGGTTCAACCCCCAGTACCTCAAAAAAAAAAAATCTATTAATAGATCTAGTAATCTAGTTTGAGGAAAGACTCTCAGGAAAGGTGTATTCATCCTAGCCCATACTTGTAATGTATTACCCTTGATTCATTATGTTTCTGTATTAACAATTTATTCTTGCAAATCAAATTTGTAATATTTGATGGAGGTAGGGAGCCATGAAAAGTGGGGAGGAAAAGCAACTTCAGGAGCTATAAAAGACAAACCTCAAGGTGCCAGTAATTTGCTTTCAATCATTGGCCTTCCACAGATAGATTAAGTGTAAACATTGTTTTTTAGTAGGTGATAAAAGACCACAAGCTATTTACAACTAATCAATAGGAAAATTTTAGAAGACCCCAAACTGAAAGATAAACTGATGACACATAAATGCAATTATTATTATTTCCTATCTCAGGTACATCCTGAGTCCAAAGTCACACACAATAATTCCTAGCTAACTAAAATATAAGAACCAAGTAATAATCTCTCCCTCAGATAGCCCAAAGAGGTGGGACTTTTATCCCCAAGGCTATACACATAGCTCTTGGCCCAGTACAAAGTTAAACTAAATTACACTCCTCCCTGACTTTAAACTTGTAAATAAACTGATAATTGTTGTTGTTGTTAGGTGCTGTCCACTCAATTCCCACTCATAGTGACACTATGTATAGCAGAACAAAACACTCCCCAACATAGTACCGTGCACATGATCTATTCATGTTTGAGACCATCATTGCAGTCACTGTGTTTTACCTCATTTTTAGTTGTGCCATATCAGCAAATGAAGGGCCCAGAGGCTTTACTCCATTCCCATCATTATGTTGGACTCTACTTTGAGGAGGCAACACTTCCCCAGTAGTTTCTTGAATGCCTTTCATCCCGGGGTCTCATTGTCCAGAACTATGTTTCTCAGTGCTTCTATGCTATTCATAGAGTTTGCAATGGCTAAATATTTTGGGAGTGGGCTGCCATATCCTCCTCCCTAGTCGGTCTTAGTCTGGAAGCTCAGCTGAAACCTGTCCACCATGTGTGGCCCTTTTGGTACCTGAGATACTGGTAGCATAACCTTGAGCATCATAGTAACACATAAGCCCTCATTGCATAACAAGCTGACAGACATATAGGAGAAACTTATACTATAGTAGATTGAGTTAACTATCCCGCACTGGCCCAAAAGTCAAAAATTAAATTAACAATAAATACCTGGCTCACTACGTAACAACTTAACCAAAATAAAATTATTTCCCCCTTAGCTTATCCAGGAAAAGTCAAGTTTGAGCTTTGTGCCTAGGAATCACATCATGCCAGGTGGGTCACAACTAGGACTTCAACATAAATCTAGGGGGAACAAAGAACAGAAGCCTCCATGTCTGGGTGGCCCACCTTGTTTATCCAAGTTGTATGTCCAATTCCTACTCTATTAAAAACTTTTGTTAACTTTTATCTGGGCTATGTCTTCTTCTTTGCCTGGGAAATGTTCTTAACCAGTTTTCTCTACCTAAAAACCAGGCTTCTTCCAATTTCTCCAGTTCCTTCATTACAGGTTGCCCGCCATCTGAGTTCTAACAGAGAGTAGTGACACTTTCTCCATCTTCCACATTGCACCCTTATACTCAGGGCACTCTCACATTCTCTAACTCCAATAAATTATTCTCAATTTCCTCAAAGATCCTTTCTGGTCCATTTTTAAATTCTTTTATCAATGAGACCAAGAGCCAGGAGGCCCTCCTTGTGCCAGGCAACAATCTCTAAGGTCATGTTCTCTTCAGAACCAAATCATGTCAATTGTGTGACATGTTATTATTTCCAGGAGCTGTTTCCAAAATATATTTTATTTGCTCCAATCAGATAGTTGTAAGCTCTCATTGGGACAGTTTTCTTGCATATCTGATACTGGAGTGATATAATAAATTTCAAGAAAAACACATCCTTTACAAAATAGGTGTTCACAAATATATTACTGAGTCCTGTTTTCTAATACTATGATATCTTATTAGTTTAGTGACTGAATTTATAATCAGATAGCATTGCTTTTAACATTAAGAAACACAGGTATACATGCTGTTGTTGTTGTTAAGTGTTGTTGAATTAGGTCAGGCTCATAGCAACCCTACATACAACTGAACAAAATGTTCCCCAACATTCCAGCACTATGTCAATAGCAGTGATCCTCTGCTATTCATAGGGTCATCGATGGCTGATTGTTTTAGGATTGTATCTGCAGTGGGCTGCCAGATTGTTCTCCCATTTTTTCAGTGGAAGGTATCCAACCCAGGGTATCAGAGTGCACAGCACAGTACTCTACCTCTAGCTAAACCCAAGCCCACAATTATATGTATGTATTTATAAATGGTATTTATTGAATTTATGTTTCATAATTTGTTTAATCTTCAAGCATCTCTAGAGGTAGGTATTACTATCATCTCCATTTTATAGATGAGGAAACTGATGCACAGAGTTCCTCTAAGGAGTGACTCAGTAACAAGTGTTAGATGCAGAATGAAAAAGGAAACAGATGTTTCAAGGCCTACTTATTTAATTATAACACTGCCCAGGCTTTGTTTTGTTTTGTTTTCTAAATCTTCCTTACAGAATATTTCTCACTATATCTGTTTGTTTTAGGTTCACATCACTATCTTTATACTTTGCCAACTTACTCAAAAACTTTAGCACTCTTTAATTACATGCTTCAGAATTGTTCCATTCCACAAACACTGCCAGTTTTCAACTTCCCTTACTTTGAGCATTCATTCTTAATAAGGTTGGCTTAAAGCTTGCTTAGGGCTGGCAATTAGCTCAGTTGGTACAGTGCCACTGTGTTCTCTCTGAGGCCCTGCTCCTATCCCCAGTTTTGCAAAAACAGGAGAAGGACATGGCAGCACGCTCCTGAAAAATACCAAAACAATCAGCTATGTAAAACCCCACAAATAGCAGAGAAGCACTGATAATAGTGCTGGGCATGGCACCCTGTAGGTGAGTGTTTCATTTTGTTGTACATAGGATCACTATAAGTTAGACTCAAGAGCACGTAACAATAAAAGTTGCCTATAGATTTGTACTCTAAAATATATTTTCAAGAGATCATTTTTAAGCAATATATAAATATAAAATGCCTGACTAAATATTTTGTTTCCTTGGTATATTTTGAACTTATTTCCTTTTAGATTTCAAAGATTCCACTATATGACAGTAAGGGATACTATATATTTCTCACCTTCTATTTGCACAGTTAATAATTTTTTGTACAACTTAGTAATTCCTTTTTGTCACATCCACAAAATACTGTGGTTGTTGTTTTTGTTACATGCTGTGGAGTTGTGTTCAACTCATAGTGACCCTTATAGGATTTTCAGTGGCCGATTATTTCAATAATGCTTCAGGAGTAGGCTGCCACATCCTTCTCCCATTTTTGCAGTGCCAGGGATCGAACCCAAGGCCTGAAAGACTACAGAATGGCAGTCTACCAACTTAGCTAAACCTCAGTCCCCAAAATACTTAAACTTCATTAATGAATCCTCAAAGTTCAAAGCTTTCTCATCTTAATTAAATTATGATCCAGTTAAACAAGAATGTGTTTTCTAGTTTACTTGAGAGAGAATTATCAGCTTTTAATGTTTTAGATATAACACGCTTGTACCCATTACCTTCCCAACATTCACGGCATATTCAATTAATCAAATTGGATATACTAAGTTCAAATATTGCATATTAAACATTTGTAAGTATGTAAGTATTTGTATCTTTTATGTGTACTGAAGATAAGTTTAGCTCTAAGGTTAATTTACCATTTCCCACTTTTTAATTAATCCAAGTAAATACATTTCCAGTAGTAGAGTGTAGTGCCACACACTTGTAATCCCAGGACTTGGGAAGCTGAAGCAGGAGAATTTACGCAAGTTCAAGGCCAGCCTGGTCTACATATTGAGTTCTAGGCTAGCCTGGGATACACAGTCAGGCCCTGGTAAAACAAAACAAAACAAAACAGAAAACATTTCCGGTTTGAACATGATTGTTGCTTTTACATTCCAAAGTAGGATTAAAACAGTGGTTTGATAATATAACTATATTTAGTGAAATATATTAATGATAATTTTTTTGATTTTGTAAATCACAATGAATGTAAGAAGCTAAAAGTATCATCTTAGGTTAACACAACCAAGTATTTTTGCAAAACATTTTATTTAATTCTGTTTGAAACAAATCTTATTGGAGTTCTTCCTCATACGTCCCACACACCAATATTTCAATGCACCAATAGGCTAAAAGGGCATGTCTTTATACAAATAACCTAACAACTTGAATCAATCATGTATATTACTTAAGTTTCCTTTCATTTTTGTGCTATACTGTATTATTAATTAGAGCTTTATAGGTATAGTTGATTTACTACACTAATTTTTAAAATTCAGTGAGCATAGACTTTTCAAAGATAACAAAGTCAGAATAATTTTTAAAATAGTGTCAAAAGTGAATTGAGTTGTAATTTAAAGATATGACAATAATAATTCATATGTTTTCTTATATATCCCATCCAGAAAAGATTGTGTTGTGGGGTTTAGCTGAGTTGGTAGAGTGCCACTCTGAGCTCTCAGAGTCCCTGGGTTCAATCCCTGGCACCACAAAAATGGGAGGAGACAACCCACTCCTGAAACAATCCCCAATCAGCTATCAAACCCTATGAGAGTTACTATGAGTTGGACTTGACTCAATGGTACCTAACAACAACAAAATAAAATTTTGTCATAGATTTAAAGATTCAATCGCTAAATTCTGTTTGAATTGTCAAGGGTAGATAACCTTCCATATTTTCATTTCTACGTCTTTCAACACAGCTAACTTAATCGGATCGGCTAAATTATAATTTTCTTTATTTCTTCTTTATTTTGCAAATTTTTAGAATAAATGCAAGGCTCTCTCAAGGAGGGAGAAATCATTTCAGAACAGTGCTAGTAGTTCAAAATAAAAATGAAAATTATAAAAATATTACAATTGATAAAACATATTAAACAACAATATTTATTTAACAACTCAGTATTTTCTTTTGAAATAGTTTACTAAACTACTTGGGCACCATAGAAGATATCATATATTTTCAGTATATAATGTATGTATGTGATCTAATATAAATGCAATGCTGTTTTTTGAGAGAAAAGTGCAGAATGTTAATATATTTTCATTTAGAATTCTCAAAAAAGTCAATACTCTACTGAAGCTTTTCCTCATGAGAATAGATATTATGGTTTCAGGCTAGCTTTTAAAGTTACACATTTTGTGTCATGGTTAGCATGTACAGTAATTTTAATATAATGGACTCTTTTGATGTATCCAAAACCTGGATATGACTGGGAATACAGTAAGTACAAAAAAGAAACATTATTATTAAAGATACTTATTAATTTAAATCATGTTATTTGCTCAAGTTTGCACAAAAAAATTTTTTTTAAGCTAAATCTGTGTGTTACTCAGGATTTTCCAAAGGAACAAAACCAATATATACATCCGTATATAGAAAGATATTTTATAAATTGGCTTACCTGATTATGGAAGCAAGGAAGCCCAAATTTAAGGGTATGCTTGTTGGCTGGAGACCTAGAAAAGGGACATTAAGTTGTCCTATTTTTATAGCAATTCCTAGAGTTGTCAGCATTTCAGAAGATAATATTCTTTTCTCTTTCCTATATCTCCACATCTGTTATGGATTTTCTTTGCCCTTGTAATTATCATGTGCCTGATTTTCACCTATCTATGTTATTCCAATCCCACCTAATCTCAGAAGCTAAGCAGAGTAGGCCTGGTTAAATCTTTGGATGGGAGACCCCCTGGGAATACCAGCTGCTCTATGCTTTGGGAGAAGGACCTGGTAATCCACTTGCAAAAAGCAATTAGCAATTGAAAACCCTGTGAATAGCAGAGAAGCACCAACAATAGTGCCAGGTATGGTAGTGTCAGCAGTGTGTGATATGTTGTACACAGAAAAGCTAAGAATCAGATCTGATTCAATGCAGGCCCGGAGTTAGATCTGCAGCACC
>VMDO01026702.1:0-26314 GCA_007922755.1 Pedetes capensis | reverse complement strand
CTTCCTTTTGCTTTAGCTGCTCGACATTCAAGGGCAAGGTCCAGTGTCTCTTTGGACATGTAATTTGGTCTTTTCTTTTTTTCTTGTCTTTTTAAGAACTTTTTGCTTCCTTCTTGAATGATATCTTTTATGTCGTGCCACAACTCTTCTGGTCTCCTGTCATTTGTGTCTAATGCATTAAACCTATTTTTGAGGTGGTGTCTGAACTCAGGTGGGATATACTCAAGGTCATACCGTGGCTCCCGTATACTTGTTCTAATTTCTTCAGCTTCAGTTTGAACTTGCGTATGAGAAGTTGATGCTCTGATCCACAGTCAGCACCTGGTCTTGTTTTGACATTTTGTACAGAGCTTTTCCATCGTCTCTTTCCACATATGTAGTCAATTTGATTTCTGTATGTTCCATCTGGTGAAGTCCATGTGTATAGTCTCCGTTTATGATGTTGAAAAAACGTATTTGCAATGAAAAGGTCATTGTTGTTGTTGTTGTTAGGTGCCGTCGAGTCGGCATCTGACTCATAGTGACCCTCATAGGGTTGTCAATGGCTGACTGTTTCGGGATTACCTGGGGAGTAGATTGCCAGGTCCTTCTCCCATCTTTGTGGAGCTGGGAATTGAACTCATGACCTCAGACACGGCAGAGCAGCGCTCTACCAACTGAGCTAAATCCCAGCCTGAGATCAAGGCAGGAGAACACAAAGAAGTGCAGCTGGCAACCTGTCAAAGGTCTCACATCACAGAAAATTCCCGCAACTCCTGATGGGGGAACACTCCCCCTGGGAAAGGACATGGAGGCCACAGAGGGAGGTTCTAAGACCTCGTGTTGGCCATTCTTAGAGAAGAAACTCCTTCTCACCTCCTACCTCCAGTGTCTCAAATTTTTTTCTCCAGCCTTCTAAAAGAAATTCAGGGACAGATACAAAAATGTTTCAAGTGCCTTCAAAACTAGCATTCAAGACAAAGGGTATCTTTCAGAATGGCTCCCCATGTATGCCATGAACCCTGTAAATCACACCTCTAAAGGACCACTGGGAGAAGGACCTGGCAATCCACCCCCAAGGCAATCCCGAAACAGCCATTGAAAACCCTATGAGGGTTTCTATGAGTCAGATACCGACGCATCGGCACCTAACAACAACAAAGGACCACTAACAGAAGACAAAGTTCCTTTGATCGCATGTCAGTGGAAAGGGACCACAGGCAGGCGACACCAGCAAGGTTCAACAAATTTTGGCTAGCCTGGCTGCCAGATGAGTCTGGCAGGCTTCTTCCCTTGCTACCCAAGCAGAACAGCTCCTCGGTAGGGGAATGAAGGGCTTTACAGAGGCTCTCAAGATGCTCATCCCGTACTTCTTTCTCCTTTTGTAGATGGCAGCTTCCTGGTCCATCCTTAAACATAATACCCCATTGGGTTACATACTAAAAATGCTGGGGCCAGTTTTCCCCCCAGAGGGAAATACAAATTCTGATACTATCTTTCAACCAGATGCAAGAGATCCCTCTAGGAATGAAAGGGCTTAACTATTATTAGGCGGATATTTTTTACTGTAACCCTCTAGACAACTACCTCACCTCGGCTACCCAATTTTTGGGATGCTTCCATGCTTCAGAGGCTTTTTTTCTTTCTTCCGTCCTTTTAAGTAAAATGTCTTTGCTTTTGCTTGCTTTGTGTGAAAGTTCTTCCTGGCCAGCAAGCCCAGGAGGCTGGCACCTGCCTACTCCAAGTCCACCTCCAGCAATACCACCAACATCCATCCTGATACTATGTGGTTCTTGAACCACAAAGCCTATTTGCCTGGAAATCCTAACACATAATTGCTATTCTGTGAGTAAATTTAAATTTAATGTTGCCTAGGTCAATTAATGAGTAAATGTGTAGTGATTCTCCATACAAAAGAGTCTTCTTTATTGCAAAACAAAGACTCAGAGGACTTCTTTTTAAATGAAGAGGCTCCAATTTGGCATTTAAAATATAACTTCATTTTTCACTTTGTATTCTTCACAAATTCCTTAGTATGAATGAACACAGGTGGCATTGAGATCTTTTTGGGTGTGCCAATCTCATTTTTAGTAACTGAAAGAACTAATCTCTGGAGAAATAACTATCTATAGCTCTGGAGCAGAGAAAGTACAAGACAAGCCTGGAATGCCTTGGGTTCCAGACAGAAAAGGAGTACTCAGAAGAGACAGGGATATGTTGAAATGAAACAGGAGTCAACTTAGAGTGGCTTCCAGTGGTTGATTCTAGGAAATTTTGAGGAATAAAATAAAGAATGATAATTATGAATTACTACAGGGTTGCTATGTGTCAGACTGACTTGATGGCACCTAACAACAGCAACTCACAGAATAGGAAAAAAAAATCCAAGAATCCATACTAATATAAAACAATCACTGGAGAAACTGTAGAATTCAAACTAATAAATGTAGAAAGAATGAGGGAAATAGAAAATCATCAATTTTTTCAAACACCCCAGTAATAGATTTTAAGACAAGAAAAATCCTGAAATAGATAACTAAGATTGGGAGGCAACCCTGATGTGGACCAGCCCACCAAGGTTCACTTTGTCATAGGGTGGTCCATGGACCAAAAAGTCTCTGTGTCCTACAGTGCTAACATACAATTGTTGCTCTTTCAGCAAATTATAATTTAACATGATAATGTTCATATCATAAATTAATGGGTAGTCATCCACCACACCAAAAAATCTTCTTTATTGTTACAAAAAAAATACTCAGGGGACTTTTTTCACATGAAGAGACTCCTCTTTGGCTATGAAATGTAACTCAATTTCTCATTCTGTAGTTATTACAACTTCCTTAGTATCAATGATACACCTAGGACAGAGATCTTGCTTATTATCTAAATTCCATTCTTTGGTAACTGGAAATGGGACACTCTGGAGAAACAGCTGTCTACAGAAATGGAGCACAAAAAGTACATGATAAGCCTGGGATATCTTGGGTTCCAGAAAGGAAAGAGTTGCTCAGAAGAGATAAGGATATATCAAAATGGAACAGGTGCCAACTCTAAGTGGTTTCCAATGATCAAGTCTGGGAAATTTGCAGCAACAAAATAAAAAAGGATAATTATGGATGACTACTCATAGAAAGGAGCTGGGGTTTAGCTCAGTTGGTAGAGTGCTGCTCCACTCTATGAGGATCCATGCTCAATCCCCAGCACTGCAAAAATGGGAGAAGGACATGGCAATCCACACCTGAAGTACTCCCAAAACAATCAGACATTGAAAATGCTACAGGAGAGCAAGGTGGTGAGGGTCAGACAACATGAGAAAGGCTAACAGCACCTGCATCATGGAGGGCTGAAGGGACCAGACCTAGGCTGCTCTATCTCAGAGAGATAAGAGGGCACTACAGGAAATGAGAGGGGGGCATTCTGGTTATGTGTGCACCTTGGAGAGACCGTTGTCTCTCCAAGTTGCTGTCCCAAAATGAGAGGTTCAGCATTAGACTAGGGAAAGAAGACCTGGACACCATCAGTCTCCTAGACAGCCTCCCACAACCTTCACCTCCTGGCATTCAAAGCCCAAGCATTGCACCTTCCACACTGCAGAAAGACTAACTCTTCTCATTTCCCTGGAAGCCAGACGTGACCATAGGACTAAAGTCCAACTAATGGTATGTAAGGAGAATTGTGTGTAATTTATAGGAATGACCCATAAATGGAGGGACATGCATGTCTTTGCCCTTCTTCCTTCTGGTGAATATGTTGAGATGATGTTTGAAATGTAAGTCATCATCACAGATTCAAAGGTGAAGTCTTATCTTGTCGACGATGAACAAACTAGATAGAAGAGACATAGGTCCCTATGCCACTCTTTCACACCTAGAATGCTTAACTAAAAATCTCATTAATGCCACTTAGGAGGTGGAGGCATTAAGATTTTGAGTCAAGGTAGCCTGGGATAAATAGTAAGTGTGAGGCCAGCCTGAACTACATAGAAAGATTGTCTCAAAAAACAATTCAATTATATGAAGGGAAAAAAATCTTATTAAGACACTGGGTATTTTTTTTCAGGGCTTGGGGGAGTTTATCATCCACAACAAATCTAATAACAATTACATACCAAAATGCACGTTTAAAGCTGGCAAGCCTGTAATCCCAGGCCTCAGGAGACTAAGACAAGAGTATTGAGAGTCTGCGGGTAGCCTGGGCTATAGAGTCCATTTCAAAAAAAATTAAAAATTTAACATTAAAAAATGCATATTTAGGCCACATAGGCACACCATTATTTTAAGCAGTCATGCAAAGAAACCATGTATATTAAGTACATGGTCAAATCAATAATTTTAATAGCAAAAACTCTCTAATTATCAAGCTATATCAAGCAAAACAAAAACTTACTTGACGGAATGTAAAATCATGCAGATGTGCACAAGATTGATTTGCAAATGGGCCTTGTCCTTCTTCACATTTGCTTAGTTTATCCACGGCATAAGCAAAAACATACACAGCTTGTCTGACATTGTTTGTAATTCTTAGCTGAGACACATCCAGATAGGTGTTGTTAAGATCTTCCAACTTCTCCTCTCCAGTACAGAGTTGATCAGACATTGCATACAATCTGTCTTCTTTGACAGTCATATTCACTCTATGGTCAACATTGTATGGAATGCTGCTGTTGGGCCAAGTGCAGTTGAAAGCTGTTTGCCAGAATTCAATGGTCAGGACATCACTTGGATCCTTGCTTGGACGGACATCATAAAGAAATTCTTTTAATCCTGGTATTGTAGCTCTTGGAACTGCAAATCCAATACTTCCACCAAAATATGGGAAATATTCAGGCTTAGCAATGAGGGCCAAGGTAACCCATGCCTCACTTGCTATCCATGTTCTACCAGTTATGTTATGGTGAATGATTTCTAGCACAAAAGGACTGAGGTCAAGATCAGATGCATAAAGTACAATGACTCTGGCAGTGGAGCTCTTTATAGCATTAACAACTTTTTGCATTTTCTCATTTGAATCGACTTTGGGAAGGACTTCAGAGAATGCAATACAGAGGCTGACGCTCTCCATTTTTTCCTTAAAAAGTTTCACTCCATATTTTCCATAATCATCATCACCTGCAACTGTGCCTACCCAGACCCAGCCAAAGTGTTGAATAAGTTTTACCATGGCATTGGACTGGTGCTTATCACTGGGTACTGTGCGATAATAAGACATATACTGAAATGAGTCACTAAGAGCTGGGCAGGTAGAAGCATAGCCCACCTACAAATGAAAATAATGGCAATCATTAGAAAACAATTACCAAAACTAACGTGACACAATTTCAGAACATGTTTATTGAGAGGGAGACAATGCAATTGCTTTTTTTCTTCTATTCTCACATGCATTCATAGACAAAAGGACTTTCTGCTCCTTTTTATACTTGGGGAGCGGGGATTGTTTGAGCGAACACTTCAGTCCTCCCTACTAACCTGTTTCCCTCACCACTAGAGGAAGTTTTGGGAACCATCCCTCAAGATGATGATATTCAATGCAGTACTTTCACAAACAGGGTCACAACACTGACAGGAAGGTCATCTGCCCTTCTTTTATGCTTTCCTGAGACAAGGTGACTCCCCTAGTCAAGACATGCAAGGTCTTTGTCAGATCTAACATCTCATGCACATAGAGGATGGAATGAGTGGACTCACCCTCCATTTGGTCACTCCTGTGCCCCTATCCTCCCTTCTGGTAACTATCCATTACTCCCCTTCTTTCTCTTTCTTTGTTTCCCTCGACCATGACGACTGAGTATGTAGGTCCTAAGACTTTGCTTGAGAAAGGTGGTAGAAAGCACCCCTTCAACCTGAAGGCTAAGTGATGGTATTCAACAGTTATGAGACACCCTCGTATTATATGGAGGTGTCCAGATGAATGAAGAGGTCCTCTTCTCTCTCGTGGGGCCAGGGATCCATGTATTTGCTTCCCAATGTTGTGAGGTTAAACACTGGGATCCAGTAAGCTTGGATTCCTGACCATCTTATGAGCATCTCTGCTGTAGCTGAGCCTCAACTTCACTGACCCTACAGTTAAGAACGGGTCACCACATCCCTTTTCCCACATCTCATTCCCGACGCATCAACTCCAGTGGGATCGCCTATATATCAATCCCATAGCTCCCAAACTGTTACTTCCTTCCTGAATGCCAGTCTCTGTGCTCTTTCCCCTGCCTTCTGTCCTGTTCTTACTCCATGCACTACACTTTACATTCTTTGGATTCACATAAGCAGCAACACAACAGGATCTATATGTAGGGAAGAATCTTGTTTAAGAATGGAAGATATCTGACATCTATGTCTTGATTACAATTTCTACAATTTCTAATTATAATTTTCAATATAATTTATCAGTAAATCATCTTAGATATATTAATACAACTTTTTGACCTTTGGTTTCCCCCCAAGTGAAATTAGGGTAGTGATAATCTCGACGTTAATGTTGCCTAATTTAGTGAAGGAGACAACTGCTATGAACATGTCTGTCACACAGAAAGTTGTTTTCATCATCTTCTCAGGTTTACTAAAGGACTCAAGGGAGAAACTGTGTGGAGTCTTCCAGCCTATGTTTGAACCACTGCCAGTGTTTGCTGGAACACAGAGCCCACAGCAGCAACAGGGGCTGAGCTGCATCAACCCACCCCTAAAATGTCAGCGGAGTCACCCAGTCTTTCCTCTACTTCTGTTTTTCAGTATTTTCCTGTCCCATCTACATTTGTACTTACATCTCTGCAGAACTCCTATACAGGGCTGGGTGTGTAGCCCAGTGGGAGAGGGCTTGCCTAGCATGCCCATTGTGTCCTGGGTTAGATCCCTGGCACCACAGCAAAAAAAAAAAAAAAAAAAAAAAGGAAAGGAAAGAAAAGAAGGAAACTGCTCTACAAGTGATATTCCCATTTCTTTAGTAATACAAATAAGCTTAATCAGCATTCACATTAACCCTGAGTACTGGCAATGCTTAATCAGCATTCACATTAAGGCCCTGAGTACTGATACTTTCATGACTCATCCTTACAAATATAGTTTCATTCATATTTTCTTAGTACCCCATTAGTCCTGATATCATCTATTCTTGTGTTGAAATATGTCACACTCTCCAAATTTAAAGTCATCTGCAAAGTTCGTATCCTAGACTCCTACCCATCTTGTGAAATTCCCAGGCCCACTTCAGAATGTTAGTGTGTGAGCAGTTAGGGTCACAAATAAGAAGCTCTAACAGAGACCGAATTCCAAATGAGCACCACTACAGTACACCCATCACACAGCAGCAACAATGATGGATGAGCCCCTCTTGGCTACACACAGTGCTGCAGAGAATTGTGCAGCAGAGCCTAGTGAGACACAATGTACAGATCCCTGAATCACAGTCTCCATCAGCTAATCAGGATGTTGAGGATACGCAGCAGTCTCTCTTCACGTCTAAGTGGGCCTCAGATAGCCCTTGCGCTGGCCTGTTAGCTCATCGTTATGTTGTTCCTTGATGGAGTAACTAGGGCAGCATCATCACTGCTACCCCTGTTCATCACTGCAAGTTTGCCCAGCCTCTCCTGAGCACCTGTTATGTGATTCAACTGCTGTACACACAGTTTGTATTTCTTTACAAGGTAATATGCAGCACAATATTCTGAGATACCTGAGGAGTTAAATACAAGCCTAGAACTCTTGCAGCAGCAATTGATAAGGTCTATCCACCTGCTCCAACAATTCCTGCCAGATATGCTCCAGTACTGTTTCTAAAATGGGGCTTGGTTTCTTCCTGCCCAGTAAGGAATACCATTTGGGGGTTAGGTTCCCTCCAGTCGGTATCCGACTCATAGCGACCCTCATAGGGTTTTCAATGGCTGACTGTTTCAGGACTGCCTTGGGAGTGGATTGCCAGGCCCTTCTCCCATTTTTGCAGTGCTGGGAATTGAACTTGGGACTTCAGAGACTGCAGCGCAGCGCTCTACCAACTGAGCTAAATCCCAGCAAAAGGAATACCATAGACGACTCCATTGATTTAGAGACGGTATAACAGTTATCAAAGATCTGATATCCCAGAGTGACATTGGGCAGAATATCCTTCCTCTCATTAATCTCCTTGATCGTTTGGATCATGGTTTTCATCCAGCAGAATCCTCAAAAGTTAAATCTGAAAGGCAAATAGCTTTTGTAAGGGATTTGTTGGTGAGTGGAGTGGTTGGGTTTGGCTGACTGGGTAGAGTGTGGCTTTGTGTACTCTGAGGCCTGGGTTTAATCTCCAGCACTACCAAAACAGGAGACGGACCCAAAGAACCCCAAACATTCAGCCATCACATGTTCCCAGGATTGCACCATGTCAGGGACTGTTTTATTCTATTATACATATTGTTGCTATGAGTGGGACTGGACTTGAAGGCACCTAACAACAAAAACAAGTTTTCAATTAGGTCTTTGAAGGAAAATACACTTTTTAGTTGGGATGAGTGATACCAGCATTCAGCTAAATCATCAACAGGCACCTCAATTGTCTGAGCATGTTAATTTTTATAAATGATATTTCCAACTGGAAAGAGTCAGGTGTGAATTCTGTTCACTGATGATGGGGACATTGGAAAGCAATTTTTTAGACGGTTTTTGCCCCATGTATCTTTTAGATGCTACAATCTCTTCAAACTGCTAATGATTTCTTCACAAAAATATTCTATTCACAATTTTCTCCACCCAGTCAGGTACCAATAACCACAGGGTACATGTTCTCCCTATTCCTTCCAAGTCCCTGGTGCCATATGACTCCAGTTAAATAATTTTTCTGATGTGATTTGATAACACTGAGCAATGTTTGATTGCAAATGTCTCCTTCCTATTCTCATGTTAACCATGAATATGATGCTGCCTCCTTTCCATTCTCTAGCTGTTAAAGCAGGGGAAAGTTTCTCTCCTAATCCTTCACCACAGTTTTTCAATTCTTACTCCATTAAACAAAATTTGTTCTATTCCTCTCTTTCTTTCTGTTCCTTTCTTTGTTCTCAGTCTTTTATAAGGTTTAACTTATTCAAGGCAAGTACCCCAAGATGCCTTTTTCTTTTAGTATCCTCTTTAGATATAGTATTTAATTCTATGTCTTTGGCTAATAATTTTTTTGAATTAAATATCCAATTAAAAAAACTCCTTAGGCAGACTGGAATTTTCTTCTATGTTTCCTTAATGGGTTTTCAATTTAGTTTTGGTATTCATTTTGTATATAATTATTGAGAGCTTCTGGTGTCAGATATAAATTCAAGAATAAATGGAATAACACTGCCTGTGGGATTTGTTGTTAGGTGCCATCCACTTGTATCTGTCTCATAGTGACCCTGTGTACAACAGAATGAAACACTACCTTACACTGTGCTATACACACAATCTTTTTTATGTTTGATCCCATTGTTTCAGGCACTGCACTTCATCTCATTTTGAGTTGTGCCACATCAGAAACTGGAGGTGTCAGAGGCTTTACTCCATTCCCATCATTAAGGTCAACTCTACTTTGAGGAGGTAGCTCTTCCCCAGTTGTCTTTTGAAGGCCTTCCAACCTGAGGGGCTCAGTTTCCAGCACTATATTTGACAGTGCTTCTCCACTATTCTTAGGGTTCTCAATGGCTGATTGATTTGGGAATGGGCTGACAAGTCCTTCTCCCTAGTCTGTCTTAGGCTAGAAGCTCAGCTGAAACCTCTTTCACTATGGGTGGCCACCCTGGTATTTGAAATATCAGTGACATAGCTTTCATTACCACAGCAACATGCAAGCCCTCAGCACAACAAGCTGACAGACATGTGGGGGTATCTAGGGAAAGGAAACAAAAAATAAATTGGGTACTCTGGCACACACCTGCAATCCCAGTTACTTGGAAGGCTGAGGCAGGAGGGTTATGTGCTTGAGGCCAGAGGAAGTCTTGCTTAATTTAGTGAGACCCTGACTCAAAAATAAAAAAGGAGCTGTCATTGCAGCTTAGTGGTGGAGTGCTTGCCTAATATGCATGAGGTGCATTGGTGGTTGAAGCCCCCTCTGGCCTGTAATTTGAAACTCTCCTTTCTCAGCCTCCTGAGACACTGGGATTACAAGTGTGCAGCACCACAACCAATTTAATTAAAGTTTTTTTTTTAATGATGGACAATGTTCTCTTACTGGTAGCATACACTCAATGGGCATGTAAGTTTCAACCACCATTCTGAAGATGAAAAAAACAAAAGAAAGGAAGAGAAAGAAAGAAAGAGAGAGAGAGAGAGAGAGAGAGAGAGAGAAAAGAAAGAACGAGATAGAAACACAAATGGATGCAGTACAGAGAGGAAGAAGGAAGCACGAAACAAAGAAAGGAAGGGAATGAAGAAAGAAAGAAATAAAAAGAAGAAAGCAAGAAAGAAAGAAAGAAAGAAAAGAAAGAGGGAGAAGAAAGACAAGAAAGAAAGGAAGGAAGGAAGGAAGGAAGGAAGGAAGGGTGGTGGGTAGAAGGGAGAGAAGAAAATGAAAAATAGCCAACCAATTACAGTAAAAAAAAATAGATAAAAACAAAACAACAACAACAACAAATCAGTGATGAGGTAGATATAGAACCTATGAAACACTAAAGGCCCTGTATCCTTGAAAGAACTAATACACACACTGAGGGTTAGGATGAGATATGGACAGGGAAGAGTTCTGTAAGCAGAAGGAACAGCCTGTGTAAAGGCATTACAACCAGAGAGCATGCAACATTCAAGGAATGGAGAGATCAGCATGTTTGGAAGAGACAGGGTAGAAGTGGGTGTAGCACAATTAAAGAGGCAGCAGAGAATGAGAGGATATCAGAACAGAAAGGGCTTTATCATCCTATAGTACTTAATTTCCAGTTTTATACTGGTGGCAACATAAATTTTTGAAACAAAAATAGTAACATCTTTCTTAAAATAATATCATAATAATTATCAAGAGCTAAAAAAATATTCATCTGCTTTGAACCATAATTCTACCCTTGAGAAGTTAGCTGAAGAAACAATTCTTCCCAAAGGGTAAAGGTCCTTTTCATTACAAGGTTATTTATAATATCAAAACACTAGAAGAAACTTATATGCCTATTGAGTGTACACTACCTGTAAGAGAACATTGTCCATCATTAAAAAAAAACACGTTAATTAAATTGGTTGCAGTGCTGCACACTTGTAATCCCAGGGTCTCAGGAAGTGAGAAAGGAGAGTTTCAAATTACAGGACAGAGGTGGCTTGTGTAACTTAGTGAGACCCTGTCCCAAGATAAAAAATTAAAAGGGGGCTGGGGTGCAGCTCAGTGGTAGGGCAATTAACAAAGTATGTGTATTGCCCTGGGTTCAACCCCCAAAACACATACACACACACACACACACACGCACACACACACACACACACACAGAAATCTTTTAGAACTTATAAAGCAATAGGAATGTAATATTAAGTAAATTAGACAACATGCAAAGTTGTTTCTATAATTAAAACTACATATGGAATATATAAATAATTGGATAAGGATTAACAGGTAAATTTTTAACAAGCACAAGATAATTACCGGAAGAGTGTGATAATGGATGATTTTTATTTCATTCATTGATTTACACTATGATGTTCAAGGTGTTATTATATAGTATATATACTTTTTCTTTCAAAACATTTCTTAAATCCTACCTTTGTGTAGCTCAATCAAAACAAGAATTAAAATTCTTCCTTATTCTATTTCATTTCTTCCTCTAATCTGAGCAACATGCTCAATATAATAGTCTTCCGCTCCAAAATACTTTTGCTAATGACTAACTGAAACTAGAACCTTGTTAAATAATAGATTTGGAGAACTCTGGGGATGAGTACAGATATGAGGGACTATTGACTGTTTCCGAGGAAAATGAATTATGCAGATCTAATTTTCAAGGGATATATTTTAAAAATTATACTCAGGTTTCAAGGACACATACCTGCAATCTCAGCAACTCAGGAGGCTGATGTAGGAGGATCATAGTTTGGAGGCCAGAAGCAGACTGAGCAACTCAGTGATGTCCTGTGTCAAAATAAAAAGTGATAAAGTGCCTGGGTCCAACCCAGTGGTGGACTGCTTGCCTAACATGTGTGAGGTCTGGCTCAACCCCACAGTACTAGAAAAATAAAACAAAATGACAAGGCCAGGCAGTAGCCACCCAAATCCTAATTGCAATGATTAGGCAAATTCCAATATAAGCTAATGCAAGAATTATTTCTTAAATGGAATATACTTATTTCTCTCCACTGTTTTAACCTTGGTGGCCATGCCAAATTACGGTTAGAGGAGAGAATAACTTATATTTAAAAATATGGATATTGGCTTTTCCATACAACCTTGGTGGGAATATAAACTTCAGCAGTTCCCATGAAGATTGGAGAACAAATTCAGTTGTTCCATCTGTGGAATATTTGTGCACCACATTATGCAAACTCTAAGTTTTTATTTCATGTTATTAAGGATTGAAGAAGTAAAATTTTCTGTGACAATGAATCAATTCTACACTAGTGTAGCTGTAAGCAAAAGGCCATCTTCCCTTTAGAGTTACAATAAAAATGAAAGACATCAACAAAGCTGAGAAAGAGATGAACAGGGAATCACAGCAACACCTTTATTTTGACAACAACATTGTAGTTTATTCCTCCCTTCAATGACATCTCACATGTAGAACATGGAATATGATCAAAGGAAAGGAGTTGGAGTCAGTAAGATTTAATGGTGGAAGAAATTGCTAAAATTTTTACAACATGCATTTGCAATTATAATGACGACAAAACCTCATAGAAATGCTTACTATATAATGTAAAATGTCCAATAAAAATTGGGTCTGTGATATGATCACAACTATTTAAAAGTTATAGATGCATTTGAAAAAGGGCCAAGAAAGAATATAGAAAAATTAAAAGAGCTGCATTATAATAACAAGAGAATAATGGGTCCTTGCTTTGCATTCTCTTTATTTCTGGCATTCCTTTCCTGCCTAAAGTGGGGTGTGTGTGTGTGTGTGTGTGTGTGTGTGTGTGTGTGTGTGTAGAGCAGATCAATATCCTACCCTTCTTTGTTTTTTTCACAATGGACCACTCGTGAATCAGATCACTGGACCTGGATCCTATCTCTGGCAAGACAACCTAGGGCCGAGAGCAGCAGGGGCAGAAGCCTTGAAGCAGCTGCAGGAATCTTGCCATGAACCTTAGCTCAGGTGTGACTGGGTGTTCCCACACCCGGACTCTCACTTGACAGAGTTTAGTCTATAACAATTAACAATAAACCTGCACAAAACTCAATTCTGCCTCAGTGCGTCTTACGCTTGAATGTGTAAAACAGGAGATCCTTGTCAAAATGTAGATTCTGACTCAGCAGTTCTGGGCCACAGCCCCTGATTCTACATTTCTAACCTGCTCTTAGGTGATGCTGAAGCCACTGGCCTCCCTCTATCATCAATGTTCTCCACCATTAAAAGCCCACCATTTTTCTGTCTGGGATACAGAACTGGGCAAGACCCACTTGACACTAAGCATCCCCAGTTTTTGACCAAACCTAGAGGGGCCACTTGGGGACCCTGAAGCCTAGAACCCTGAAGTTCCTCTCCTGAGTCAGACAGAGAATGTCACAGTCACACAGCATCCTGGCTCCAGCTCCAGGCCCTGTCCCCATGCTCTCCTCTCCTCCTCCACCTCCTACCAGTGATGTAAAAAGAACATGAAATAGTGCTTACCCTTCACACTTGGCTGATACTGGCTCCAAAATAGACTCATTCGCTGGGATGGTCCTGGAGTGGACAGGAAACATCCCTCCAAGAATAACTGAATGGTTTTTGGCATCCAGATACCCCTGCAAATCAAACTTGCCCATCAACCTGCAGGTCACTTCCTCCTCCTCCTCTTCACCTCTAGTGCCCAACTCAGCCCATAAAAATGCAAGAAATCCAAGAACCAAGCACTTCTTTGTGCTGGACATTATAATAAGGTGAGTTTTGGGTAAATGACTAGGGTTGAGATTACATAGGCTATAATGAAGCACCTGGAGGGAGCGTTACACTGTGTGTGTGTATGTGTGTGTGTGTGTGTGTGTGTGTGTGCGCGTGCCTCATCCCAGTGGACTTGGCTTGCTGCTACTTGTTATAGAATTGTCATGTCTCAATCAATCATAGCATCCCACAATCACTTGCAATTTATGGACCTGGACTAGGACCAGTAATTTTTTAGAGTGGAGCATCCAGAAAATCCCTTTTATATTAAGTAAAAATAAATAATGACATAATAATGCATTATGTGTTTAAAAGTCATTTTGCTTTATAGAAACAGTCCCTTTCTTATTTACTATTGTCAGCCTCATTCATTCACATTTCAGCCACATTGTGGAAGCTTTCTTTTCCCCTAAGATGTAAAAGGTCATTCTTAGAATGTACCAGGGAGGTACGTCTTGTCTCTCCTTGTACATAAAAAGGTGATTGGGATCCCATGGGATTTAGAACATCATTTGAATCTGCATTCTGCCATTTTTTGTAGTGTGGTAGTAAGAATGTCCTTTAATTTCTGGGCCTCAATTTTTCATCAGTGATTCGTATAATAATAACATGCCTTAGGCAAATTTTATAAAGATCATGGGAGCTCAATGAACATTTTTCAAATGCAGCATTTTCTTGAATCGGGACTTCCAGGTGAAGTGTTGCCCTTGGCTCACTTTCTGGTTCAGGCTCCTAGCCTTGTGTTTTTTCTCTGCTCGCTCGTTCACTTGCGTTCTCTCTCTCTCTCTCTCTCTCTCTCTCTCTCTCTCTCTCTCTCTCTCTCTCTCTCTCTCACTGTGGATGGAACGCAAGCCCTCAAGCACACTAGGCAAATGCTTTACTACTCAGCCATTTTTCTCCCCTTGCTCAGAGGTACCTCCAAATCTTTCTCCAGGTCTATTTACCCTGATTTCCAGTCTCTCTTTCTGCCCTTTCTCAAACATCTCCCCTTGGAGTCCAAATCCATAGATCATTTCCACAGTGCAATCCTGGAGGAGTATCAGAAGCATGAAATCTCTGTAGACCTTCTGACCAAGCGATCTTACCCCAAAGCATTGCTCTGAAGGAAGCATCAGAGATCCACACTAAGGTACTGCTTAAGGATATTGAATACAGTTTTATTTAGCCAGTAAAAAATAGAATAAGCTAAAAGGACACACTAGGGAGTTTGGGGATCAATTATGATCTAGTCCCATAATGGAATACAGAAGGTTTTAACTTATGTTCCAGAAAAATGTGTACACACAAGGGGAAAACTGACAATAAACTTAAAGTGAAGCTGACAGATCACAAGGCAGCTTATGAAATTGCCGTCTGAATTTCTCAAATTTACCAGTGTTTCATAGTTTTTTCCTCTACATATTTCCATTTAAAGGATTAGAAGAAGCCTGTATAAATCAGAAATCAGAAGAAGGAAAAATATTCCCTTTCCTACCATTTTAACAAACCATGATTTTCATGCTTCCATGTTCATTTCCTGTTCTGATCAACAATCATGCAGACTTTTGTGTGTTTGATTATGTGTTATTTTAATTCCTTTTTATACTTTTCTATGTTGTCCCACCTGGAGTGGTACTACTATGGCATCCGATCCCATCAGATCTCAGAAGCTAAGCAGGGTAGGGCCTGGTTAGTACTTGGATGGGAGACTGCCAAGGAACACCAGGTGCTGTAGGCTTGGGAGAAGGACCTGGCAACCCACTCCCAAAAAACAATCAGCCATTGGAAACCCTATGAATAGCAGAGAAGCATGACAACAGTGTTTCATCTATTGTACTTGGGGCCATTATGAGTTGGGCACCGACTGGACATCACCTAACAACAACAACAACCATCACCACCACCACCACAACAATAGCTCATATGTTGAACACTTGGTTCCCAGACCATAGCGCTCTTTTGGAAGGTTCCGGAAATATCAGAAAATGGGGCCTGCCTAGAGGAAGTAGGTGACTAAGGGCAAAACTTTGAAGTTTAGACCTGGACCCCAGACCCCTGCCCTCCTCTTTTCCCTCTCCATCATGAGGAGAAGGAGCTCCTTTCCCACACTCTCCTGCTGTTATGATGTTCTGCCCAAGGGCATGGGGCCCAGTGATCATGGACAGAACCCTCTGAAATCAGGAGCCAAATAAATATTTCCCTTTGTAACCTTTGAATACTGTCAGAACACAAATGTAAAAGAGTGACTGTGTATTTATTTGACACAAAATCAAGAAAGTGATGAGAAAAGGTATTTTACAAACTCATATTATGTATTCTTATTATCTCAATAATCATGTTCTTCTTGTTCATTGTAATGAAAAATTACTAGAAATAAAACATGTATTTTCATATATGTTGATTTGAAATTGTTAGTCAGAGGGTTAACTCTTATCTGAAAAATTTAACATCCCTGCCTGCCTCCAATTCTGTCCATTCTCACACTGAAGGAAAGTTGACCATGTCAATGTCCAAATTCTTTTTTAATTGTTTTATCATATAATTTATATACCATAAAATAGACTCATTTAAGTGTATAATATTGTTCTGGTACATTTATACAGTTGTATAATCACCACCACAGTCTACTTTTAGACCATTTCCATCTTCACCAAAAGAAGCCTGATTTCCCCATCCCCCTTCACCCCAAGCCCTAGGCAGTCATTCAGTCTACTTTCCATTCCTATAGATTTCCCATTTTGGACATTTCATTTAAGTGGAATCATAAAATTATGTTTTGGGGCCTATTTTTTTCAGATGGATGTTACCTTAAAGTTTATCCATGTTTTAGGATGTATTAGTACTTTCCTTTTAAATATCTTTATTAGGAATTTTGCAGGCTGATGTTTACCCATTTAAAATATAGATCATACCTGGGCTTAATACACTTAAAGATTTGCAACAATCATCACAGACTAACTTTAGACAATTTCATATCTAAAAAGAAACACAACCCATTACCGTCACCTCATTCTGCCCTACCTCATTCTGCCCTACCACCATTGCCAGCCCTATGTAAGCACTAATCTACTTTTCTGTCACTTGATTTCCCTCTTCTAGGCATTAATAGACATGAAATCATACAATATGTTGATGTCTTTACCAGTTTCTTTCATTTAGCATGTTTACAAGGTACTTCCATCTTTAAGCATGAACGAGTTAATTTTTTGTTTCTTCTGATTTCTTTTTATTGCCAAGTAATATTCCACTGAGTGGATACATTATATTTTATCCATTCACTAGTTGATAGATATTTGGATCATTTCCACTATGGCAATGTGAGCAGTACTGCCATGAACATTTTTATGCAAGTCATTATGTGTACAATGTTTTCAATTCTCCCAGCTAGATACCCCAGAACAGAACCTCGAGGTCACATGGCAACTCTATGTTTACCACTTTGAGAAACTGGCAAACTGTTTTCTGAAGAGGTTGCACCATTCCATTTCTCCCCACAATGCAGCAGTGTTCCAGTTTCACCCCATTCTTGCTAATGCTTGTGGCTAACATTTGTATTATTGTCAATCCACTGCTTACACGGAGCCATCTCATTGTGATTTTGATTTGCTTTCTCCTGATGGCTAGGTGTCTCAAAGAAATCTATAGCTGTGTGTCGTCTTCTAGAATTATGACCTATTTTGAGGTGATTTTTGTGTATGATATTAAGTTCAAGTCTTCTTTCTTATAAATAACCAACTGTCCTAGCACCATTTATTGGAAAGACTGTTCATATCCATGAGGTTTTATTATCTCAATTCTGATCTTATGCTGTCTTCATTACTGTAATTTTATAGTAAACTGAAATCAGGAAATTTAAGTCCTCCAATTTAGTTTTTCTCTTTCAAAATTGTTTGAACAATTCTGAGTCCCTTCCATTTCCATGTCAACTTTAGGATCAGCTGATCAAGTTGGCTGTGATTTTGATAGGTATTGAGTTGAATCTACAGATCAATTTGAGGAGTGTGACCATCTTAATACTCAGCTCATGAATCAGAAGACACAGGTGACATTGAAGAGGTCCACATCTACCATGAGATCAAATCTGTCCGCAAGTCTAAATGGTCCATCTTAATCCACTACCATTAACTAATCAGCTTCCCCTTTTGCAACACCAATCTCTTGTTGCCACTCAAAATGCAGCACTAGACACAAAAACCCACCTTAGTTTCTAAAGATCATGCTCTTTTTTGTGTGGGGACTTGTTCAAACCCACAAGTACTCCAAATTCCCTAGGTAAGGACTTTTCTCCCTGGTTGCAATATATCCTGATTCACTTTCTTTCTTTGAGTTCTCACTGACTTTTCACTTCCTCTGAGACTCACATCCTGAAATTCACAACTTCCTACAGTCTACCTTATCTACCTTTCCTTGTCCTTCCACAGCAAACTTCAGGTTATTTCGAGAAAAATACGTTGGTTAATACCTGAAACTACTTGAAATGTCATGGTTAAAATGATTACCTTTCTTCTTTGTTTTAGGAAACATTCGAAGTTTGGGAAGACATTTAAACATTTTTGTCACACTCTAAAATTTTGCTGGATTTGGAGAGGATATTTTCTTTCTTTCCTATATTTTTCCTAAGCTTTTGTATGTGCTCATTCTGTTCATAACACTTCCTGTAGTCTGAATAATTTTTATGAAAGAGGCTGCTTATCTGACAGTGTTTCTAGGGTATCCATAGGGTTTTTAATGGCTGATTGTTTCAGAGTGGGCTGCTGAGACCTTCTCCTATTTTGCATTTCTGGGGATCAAATCCAAGGCCTCAGAGTGTGCATAGCAAGCATTCTAACAACTGAGCTGAACTCTGAGTGCTTCTCTGCTCACTCTGATCCTGGGTTTGATCAGCCTACTCCTGAAACAATCCCCAAACAATCACCCATTGAAAACCCTATGAATGGCAAAGAAGTACTGACATTGTGCTGGGCATGGCACAGTGTTGGAAAATGTTTCATTCTGTTGTACATGGGGTAGCTATGAGTCAGACACAACTCCATGGCATCTAACAACAGACAGCAACAATGGTCTGAGTAATGTGGAACCTGGGAATGTCACAGTCTATGACTAAAGAGACATTGAAGGTGTGATTTGAGGTAAAGACTTTTTAATTGGGAGATTACCCTCAATTATCCAGGTGGGCTCAGTGGTATAATCACAAGTGTCCATAGAAGAGGGAAACAGAGAGATGTACTATACAGGAGACAATGGGAGTAAGCAGGGTCGGGCTGCCTCAGCCTCTCAAAGCTCTGAAGGCAGAGGAATGGATCTGACCCTCAGAGGTCTCAGAACAAAGCAGCCCTTCTGGTACCTGAGCTTTAGCCTAGCGAAACTGATTTCAGACTACTCCAGAGATTAAGAGATTAAATCTGTGTAGTTTTAAGCCATTAAATTTGTGGTAATTTGTGACACCAGCAATAGAGAATATAATAATAATGAATTGGAAATAACCTAAAATACAATAAAAGGCACTTGTGAGAAATAATCTCAATATGTAAAAACAGAAGATGGTTGAAAATAACCTAAATCTTCATAGGATGGAATTGGTTATACAACTTGTTGTAAGTTTCAAAAGCATAGATATGGTTTGACCTGCTTTAAAAATGCATGCATAAAAATGATCAGAAATGTTACCTACCAAGTTTTTAAAATAGATAATGGGTATTTTTGAGGTAGTCTTGTTGGTTTGTGTCTTGTAGTGAACCTAAAGTTGTATGAGTATTTTATTAAAAGGGGAGAAAAAGGCAATAAAGGAAAGTTAAGCATTGAAACATATAAGAAGACAATTATGGGAGAAGATTTATAATTTTTATGAGCTTGAGTGGAACATGATAGTTCACAAAACCAGACACAATGAGGGTTGCATGTTGCTGTGATGCTTAAAGCTATGTCACTGGTATTTCAGATACCAGCAGGGTCACCCATGGAGGACAGGTTTCAGCTGAGCTTCCAGACCAAGAAAAATGAGGGAGAAGGACCCAGATGCCCACTCCTGAAACAATTAGCCACTGAAAACCCTATGAATAGTAGAGAAACACTGTCAGGTATAATGCTGGAAAATGACACCCCAGGTTAGAAGGCACT
Organism: Pedetes capensis; assembly: GCA_007922755.1. NCBI lineage: Eukaryota > Metazoa > Chordata > Mammalia > Rodentia > Pedetidae > Pedetes > Pedetes capensis. The sequence goes on along the minus strand of VMDO01026702.1, from coordinate 6,267 downwards.
CAAACAACAACTAGAGAAGAATTTTCTCCTCAAACTAGAGTTGATTTTAATAATGGGAATGGAGTAATGCCCCTGGGTCCTCCATTTGTCAATGTAGCTTGATTCAAAATTAGAAGAAACAAATGTAAACATCCATTAATAATTAGAACATGAAATGTATGTAGTATGAATCTAGGAAGATTAGAAACCATTACTTGTGAAATGGAGCACATAAACATCCACATTCTAGGCATCAGTGAACTAAAATTGACTAGTGTTGGACATTTTCAATCAGAAAATCATATAGTCTACTATGCCAGGAATGACAATTTAAGGAGAAATGAGATTTCATTCACCATCAAAAAAGACATCTTAAGATCTGTCCTAATGTGTAATGCTATGAGTGATAGAATAATATCCATATGCCTACAAGGAAGGCCTGTTAATATGACTGTTATTAAAATTTACACACATAATATTAAGGGTACAAATGAAGATGTAGAAGAAGTTTACAGGTTCTGAAGTCTGAAATTGATCAAACATGCAGTCAGGTTACACTGATAATTAATGATGACTGGAATGCAAAAGTTGAAACAAAGAAGAAGGCTCAGCAGTTGTAAAATAGGGTTTGGTGACAGAAACGATGCTGGAGATCATATGAGAGAATTTTGCCACATCAAAAATTTTTCAAAGCAAATATATTTTTTCACCAACATAAATGGTGAATATACACAAGGAATTCACCAGATATAACACATAGGAACGAATTTGACTATATTTCTCGAAGGAGATGTTACAAAAGTTGAATATCAGAAGTCAGAAGAAGACCAGGTGCTTGTTGTAGGTCAGACAATCAGTTTCTCATAAGCAGGTTCAAAGTAAAACTGAAGAAAATTACAACAAGCATATGAGAGCTAAGGTATGTCCTTTAGTATCCCTCTCGAGTTCAGAGATCATCTCAACTACAGATTTGATGTGTTAGACATTAATGATAAGACAAGAGCTGTGGCATGACATCAAAGATATCATTCATGAGGAAAGCACAAGTTTATGAAAAAGACATGAAAAAAGAAGAGATCAAATAGCATGTCAAACAAGTCTGAAACTTGAACTTCAATGATGAGCTGCTAAAGTAAAAGGAAGACATGATGAAGTTAAAGAACTATACAGAATATTTCAAAGAGCAGCTCAAGAAGACAAAATCAAATATAATGACATGTGCAAAGAGCTGGAGATAGCAAATTAAAGGGAAGAACATGCTCTGTTTTTCTCAATCTTAAGTAATTGAAGAGAAATCTCAAAGTTTGAGTGCCAATAGTGAAGAATTCTCCAGGGAAAATACTAAATGATGCAGGAAACATCAAAAAAGAGGGAAGTAATACACAGAGTCATTATACCAAAATATTAAATTGGTCAACCATTTCAGGAACCAGTGGTACTGAAGGCTGAAGTGGAAGCTGTCCTGAAGGAATTGGTGAAACACAAGGCTCCAAGAACTGATGCAATACCAACTGAGATGTTTCAACAAACAGATGCAGCACTGCAAGTGCTCATTTGTTTATGCCAAGAGTTTTTAAAAACATCTACCTGGCCAACTGACTAGAAAAGATCAATATATGTGCCTATTCCTAAGAAAGAAGATCCAACCAAATGTAGAAATTATCAAATGATATCATTAATATCACACTCAAGTAAAATTTTCCTAAAGATCTTTCAAAAGTGACTGTGGCAGTATATTGATAGGGAAATGCCCGGGAATCAACCCAGATTCAGAAGAGGTCTAAAGACAAGGACATCATTGCTGATATCAGATGGAAATTGGCCAAGAGCAAAGAATACCAGAAAGAGGTCTATCTATGTTTATTGGATACACAAAGGCATTTGACTGTGGATCACAACACATTATGGATAACATTGCAAAGAATGGGAATACCAGAACACTTAATTATACTCATGAGGAATATGTACATGGACCAGGAGGCTGTCATTCATAGAGAAGAAGGAAACACTGCTTGGTTTAAAGTGAAGAGAGGTGTGTGTTAGTGCTATATCCATTCACTATACTTCTTCAGTCTCTATGCTGAGCAAATAATCTGAGAACCTAGAGTTTATGAAGAAGAATGTGGCATCAGGATTGGAGGAAAGTCCCTTAACAACCTGCCTTATGCAAATAACATGACTTTGCTTCATGAAAAGTGAAGAGGATTTGAAGCCTTTACTAGGAAGATCAAAGAACATAGCCTTCAGTATGGATTCACCTGAACATCAACAAAACAAAAATCCTTCCAACTGGTTTAGTAAGCAACTTTGTGATAAATGGAGAAAAGGTTGGGTTTGATAGTTCTATAATCTATACTCACAGATGGAGCACTCAAATAATCCTCAAGTGCATTGCATTAGGAAAAGATGTTGCAAAAGAACCTCTTTCAAGTGGTGAAATTAAAGACATCACATTGAAGATGAAGGTGCCCTTGACTCATGTCATGGTATCTTCAGTTGCATGATATGCTTGTTAAAGCGAGACAGTGAATAAGGGAGACAAAAGAAGAAATGATGCTTTTGAATTATGGTGCTGGAGATGAATATTGAATATACCATGGACTGCCAAAAGAACCAACAGATCTACCCTAGATGAAGTACAACCAGAGTGTTCCTTGGAAGCAAGGATAGTTGGACTCTATCTGATATATTTTGGACATGTTGTCAGGAGCAATCCATCCCTGGAGAATGACATCCTGTTTGGGAGATTGGTGGTTCAATGGAAAAAATGGAAGAACCTCAACTAGATGGATTGACACAATGTCTGCAACAAAGGGGCTAAACATAAAAATGATCATGTGCATGGCACAGAGTCAAGGAGTGTTTCATTCTGGTGTACACCGGATCACTCTGAGTTGGATCTGACTCAATGACACCTAATAATGACAACTATCATATTTATTCACTCAGAATCCCCCACCATAAATTCAGATTATACCAGATAATAACAATAGCAGTAGCAATGATAACAGTATTAACTGAAGTCTTCTATTTGGCAGGTCATTTGTCTTGTCCTCTATCAACTGTTATGAAAACCATATGCAATAAATACTTGCTATTGTTGTTGTTATGTACCATCAAGTCATACCACTATTTACAGTTTATATACATGAAGAACTTGGAGCTCAGAAAAGTGAAGCAATATTCTCAAGTCCCAAGTCTCCTTATTAGCTTAGATTACTTTTCTGTTTAGTGACATTCCTGTGAGAGGTACAGATATCCCCGATGCTCATCCATCTTTAAGAACAACAGAAGAGGAGAATTACCAATAGCTCCCCTACTCCATTAGGGTTTCCCATGAAATGGAAAACAGCCAGACATTGCTGACTGATACTTATTCTAGATTCAAATGAATTTCTAGCACCTAGAAGTTATACCAGGGCTGGGATTTAGCTCAGTTGGTAGAGCATTGCTCTGCAGTCTCTGAGGTCCTGAGTTCGATTCTCAGCACCACAAAATGGGAGAAGGACATGGCAATCCACTCCCAAGGCAATCCCAAAACAGTCATCCACTGAAAACCCTGAGGGTCGCTATGAGTTGGACTCGACTCGATGGCACCTAACAACAACAGAAGTTATACTGGTCAGTTTGACATTCTGGCATTTTATGTATATATACCATATATGTACCTACATCTACAAAATGATTTTTTGAAATTGGTCACTTCCTTTTTAGGAGCAATAGGATATATTAATCAGTTAATTAATAAATAATAAGTTACTGTTCAGCTTGCCAGAAGTGACTTTCAATATGTGTGTCACACATCAATATAATGTAGTGGAAGCAGAATTCGTGTTTGCAATGTGCATTAAAGCAATTTTATTCTCTACAACTGCTTTCCTTTGCCTCAGCTTATGCCGGCTCCAGTTCCACAGCTGGCCATTGAGATGGAGTTGAAATGGTGCCAAAGAGAGGTCATAACATCACTAGGAAATCCAGCTAAATTAATTGAACTGATTTTTCAAAAACACTTCAGTGAAATAAACTAAGTCAGTCACTTCACACTCATGATCTCTCCATAAAAATTTGTTGAATAACAAAATGCTATCATGCAACTACTTGAACCAAGTGCACCTCTTTAGAATACACCAGTATGGGGACATTTTCAGCATAAGAGGAAATTTAAATTTAGTAAGATACACACAGTAATTCAGCTGTGCGATGATATTCTTTTCCACCTTGGTTCATTCATTCAAATTGCTATGGAGAGAGATCTTCAGAATAGGCCTGATTTGCAACTCAATGACCCACAGCAGAATGTACTATTTTTCTTTTTTCTCCTGAGAAGTTGGCAGTTTAAATAATAAATGTGTGTTTAATTTAGCTAAACCCCTAAGTGATATTTCTAAGATGCCAGGGTTATAGTTGTTTTTATAAATATAAATCACTACCTCCCCAGACATTACTCAAATTTTTATTATAACATTAACTTCCACCATCTATGAAAAACAGGCTTACAGAGAGAACCTCAGAGTAGTCTCTGTGGAATTAAGAATGTGTGGAGCCCAAATTAATGGACTTACAGCTTTTACATCTATAGGTGGAGGGGTCCCCTGGCAGATCTCTGCTCAGAACTAAAGCTGACCATTTCTTTTCTTTCCTAGAGTCTACACGGGTGGAATGTGGACCAGAATATATCTAGTAAACAAAAGTTCTCTGAAATTTTCAGAATAATTCTTCCAAAGCAAGAGGAAACCTGAAAAAGATACATTTCCATCCCTTGCAAGTCTTAGTACCTCTCCCCAGCTACTGGGACATATGGTTGTTATCCCAGCATAGCAAGTGAATAAAGAACTGAGACTACTTCAATAGGTGCTTTTTACTTTTATTTAAATTTCCACTGTATTTCCATAATCAGTAGGACTATTGAGGTTCCTCCCTGGTTGTGTCTTGGTAAGACATTTACATACATTCATTTGGTCTGGGGATAGAGTGCCTAGGGCTTCTTTTCTCAAAAATTATGTAATCTCTCCTCTACCTTTCTTCTCTCCCTCATCCATTTTCTCAAATTGTAATTTTTCTTTTCTAAATAATGCTCCACTATTTTTCAGTGTAAATGCAAACATTAGAGTGCCCAATAGTTGTTCCTTGCAGTGACATGAATAAAGGGAAATATAGGACATGGCTTCTCTATAATTTTGTCTATATACTAGAGGTTTCACAATAGTTACTGAGTTAAATAAAATCTTTATCATTTTTCAATTGATATTTGAATAAGTATCTCAAAAGGAGGAGAAACAAACACCACTTGCGCTAGTCATGCTACAGTACTAGGATGCAGGTATTAGTGCATCTGCCTTTCATATGACCAGTGCCTTCTTCTCTTTTAGAAAGTTGTTCATGTGTTGGGTCATTAAGGAAGACCTTGACTCACTCTGCCCCTCCTCCATGTTACCAGAATCACAGCTCTGTCACATTATGCTGTAATTGTGAATTCATTCCCTTTCACCCCAACAGATGGCAAGCACCTGGAAATGGGGGACAATGACCTGTCTTCCTACATCTTCTGTGCCTAGCCTGAGTCTGGTGCACATCAACACTAAAAGATGGATGGATGGATGGAATGATGGGGAGTACTTGAATGAATGGATAGATGGATGGAATACCATTAGAGCATTAAAGGAAAAAAGGAGAAGGATGAGAACATGCAATGAGGAAAATAAGAGGTGGGCTCTAGGATTGCTTCTAGAGTCATACCACCCTAGCGTACAATCTCTTCAGATCTCAGAAGCTAAGCAGGGTTGGGCCTAGTTAGTACTTGGACGGGAGAACACCTAGGAATACTGGGTACTATACCCTTGGGAGAAGGAACCAGCAGCCGATCCCCAAAACATCAACCATTCAAAACCCTATGCATAGTGGAGAAGCACAACTGCAATCTAGGAATTACAGAAGGACAGCTGGGATGCGTTAAAAGGATGTTAGTAGGAAAGTAACAGGTGAACTATTGAAAACAGAAGATGAACCAGCATGGAGAGTCTTTCGTGTCAGGTTAAGGCAGCGAGCTTCATGCTTTTTCATACATAATGAATGTGAGGTGGTTGTTGTTATTAGGTGTTCCCGAGTCAGATCCGACTCATAGAGACCCTATGTACAACAGAAAGAAACACTACCCAACACCGTGCCATGCCTGGCAATATGTCATTGCTTCTCTGCTATTCATTGAGTTTTCAATGGCTGTTTGCTTCATGAGTGGGCTACCTGACACCCTTATCCCATTTTTGTGGTGCTGAGAGTTTAAGCCAGGCC
>VMDO01026701.1:0-26271 GCA_007922755.1 Pedetes capensis | reverse complement strand
CAATTCTGTATCATTTACTTAAATGTACACTGAAAATTTATCGTAGGTAAATAAGAAATGATGGAGTTAAACAAAGCAAACAAGAACAAAAACTAAGTAACCAGTGCCCTTTAGCAGCCAGTTTGAAGTCTCATTTTATTAATTTTGATGACCTGTCAGAAATTCCTCTGTAAACATTTTTATCTTCCCCCAACCCCTGCCCTCTCCTCTTTTTTTTTTTTTTTTTTTGGTGGTACTGGGGGTTGAACCCAGGACCTCGCGCTTGCATGCTCTGCAAGTGCTGGACCACTGAGCTGCACCCTTAGCCCATTTTTTAACTTTTTTTTTACTTTTTGAGACAGGGTCTCGCCAAATTATGCAGATTGCCTCTGGTCTTGAAGTTGCGATCCTCCTGCCTCCGCCTCCCCAGCTGCTGGGATTATAGGCGTGCGCCACCGCGCCCAGTTTCTCCTCCCTTTTTAAAGAGATGAGATCTTACTGTGTTGCCCAGCTGGCCTCAAAGTCCTGGGCTCAAGTGACCCTCCTGCCTGAGCATCCTGAGTAGCTGGGAGATAGGCATGTGCCACTGCGCCCAGCTGCAAACTTCTGTAGGTAGCTTTTTTCTGTAAACTTGGTCATGCGTAGCCTGTGTCCCTGTGAGACGTGTGCTGCGGCACACCATGTCCACCATCAGTGCTCACCTTGGTAGGTGCTGACAGGGTGGGTAAAGAGCTGGCAATAACATAGTCACGTTCGAAAGTGAAATGCTTACAGAATGGGATAGAAGCCACGAAAGGCTCTGTAAACCAGACATTGCATAGATAGTGGTTTAATTCACTGGCAACTAGTTTAGTTTACTGTTCTCAGGAAGAGTTTAACTTTAAAGAGACCATGGGTAAGTGCCCCAAGCCAGTCCTAACTAGCTATAATATTTGTAATGTTTAAAATTGTGGAGTTTTGGAAGAAAAACAGTTAAGCTCATTTTCTGCCATCTCTAGGGGGAAAAAAATGTTCCTCTTTTTATATTTGACAGGTGATTCAAAATTGTGTACCCTGAGCAGAGATTTGATTAAATTCTTAACAACAGTTAAAATAAGAGCTATTTCCTGGGGGCGCATAAGGAACCACAGAAGTCTAGTTTCCTAGGGATGAGAAGACTGTGGCCTGTCCATCTATCCTAGGCACTGGCTTTTTATTTATACTCGATCTTTGTAAGGATTTGAGTTGGTTTCCAAAGTTACATAGCAGACACAGCATAAAAGTACCAGAGCTTCATGCAGAAGATCATTGGCCAGTTTTCAGATGATGTCCCAAGGTTTCCACCTGCAGGTGGAGCCTACTGGGAACTTTGATGATTTGAATTAGTTTTTTTCCTTCCTTCCCTCCCTCCTTCCCTCCCTCCCTTCCTTCTTTCCTCCCTCCCTCCCTCCCTCTCTCCCTTCCCCCCTTCCTTCCCTTCCCTTCCCTTCCCCTTCCCTCCCTTCCTTCCTTCTTCATTTATTTTTTTGTTTGTTTGTTTGTTTATTTATTTATTGGCAGAGTCTTGCTGTGTACCCTTGTGCTCTTCCTGCCTCAGCCTTCTGAGTGCTGGGATTACAGACGTGTACCACTACCAGCTGCTTCTTGTATTTTCTTTTCTTTCCCCATCCCTCCCTCTCTCTGTCCAACCCTCAGCCCTCTTCTGTCTTTCTTGCTTTGTTCCTCCCTCCTTCTTTTCTCTGTCATATCCTTCCTTTTTTCCAGCTGTCCACCTAACATTTATCAAGGATTCAATGTGTGGACAGCACACATACCATTGTGCGTATAGAAAAGGAATCAGATCTGAAATCCAACACAGGCTTCAGATCCCATCTCTGACAGTGGCGAGCTGCGTGGACTCTCTGGCGTCAGCTTCCCTGTTTGTAAAATGGGGCTCCTCTCAGCAAACCCACAGGGGTGTGAGCAATCAGTGAAACATTGTCTAGGAGCACTCAGATGTGGTGCCCTGCCCAATGCTAATAACTTCCTTCTCTAGTTCTCATAGCTATCTCGTCTCCCATTTCCTGGGTGAGTGTCTTAAGGCTCCTAAGCGATAGACTTAAGATATTTTGACATGTCCAACCATGAAGAGAATGTGGAACCCTGATTGTATTGTTAAACAGTTTATTCCTATGGAGCCGGGTGCAGTGGTGCACACCTGTAATCCCAGCAGTTGGGGAGGCGGAGGCAGGAGGATTGCAAGTTCGAGACCAGAGACAGTCTGCGTAACTTAGTGAGACCCTGTCTCAAAAAGTAAAAAAAATGGGCTGGGGGTGCTGCTCAGTGGTCCATCACTTGCAAAGGGAGGCCCTGGGTTCAACCTCCAGTATCACCAAAAAAAAAACAAACAAAAACAAACAAACAAACAAAAAACCCCAAAAAAACCCAAAAAGCAAAAACAAAACAACATAACAAAAAAACCCAGTTTACTCCTCAGCCACACTGAGTACTTGTAGTGTCTTGAACACTCCAGGCTCTGAAAGTGCTGTTCCCTCTAGGTGGAACCTCTTCCCCGCTGTCAAGGTAGTAATCCTTCAGCAGGTGCTTGCTCAGAGCTCATGTGGGAGAAGGCGCCTGTATGGCGTTGGTGCACACCTCCCTCTACCCCACACCTCCCACCCTCTGTTAGTATTCTCTCCCATGCCTTCAGCTTCTCATTTTATGTACTTTTTACTCCCTGTCCCAGCCCCACCTGGCTTTTTTTTCCCTATTATGATCATACTAAGCTCATTTCCTACCTCGGGGCCTTTGCATTTGCCCTTCCTTCTCCCTGGAGAGCTGTTTAGATTTTCTTATAATTAATTTTTCCCACTCTCCCATCCGATGGCATTTATGGGTACCTGAGATTGTGATTTATCTTTCCCTGTTTATTATCTGTTTCCCTTGTTAAAACCCTCGCTGTGAGGGAAGGACTTTGGCATGTATCCCCAGCATCTGCAGCAGTGTCTGCCACGTGGTAGGTACCCGGGAGTATGTGTTGGATGAATGAGCCTTGTGTATTTGTCTGCTGTTACCCTTGCACTGAGTTGTGATGACTTGCAAACACTTCCCATTTCCCCACTGACTGCGACTGCCTTAGAGCAATGACCAAGGGTAATTTACAGTGTCTTTGAGTGCGAAGTCTGGGTATATGCTTTCTGTTCAGCAAATGTTTCTTAACTGTATGGATATGAAAATTAAGGATCGTGGAGGAGGTATATCCCTAACTCATCCAATCTTCACACAGAGGCAACCATCCTCCATCAAAAGTCCTGATGCCAACAGTGGAAGGGCCAGGTGGAACAGGGGCAGTTGTTCTGATGTTCCAAAGATCATTCTCTGCTGTCCTTCCCCTTTTCTTTGTCAGGGTCTTTGCCTTGTGCTATTGTTGGGGCCCTGAACACCCTTCCACCCCAGTTCTATTCACTATTGCAGACCTTGTTTCGATGCCCCTTGCTCATGGTGATTCTCCCTTGTCCACCTGAGTAGATCAGATCCCGTGGGGAGGGAGCTTCTTGAGGGCAGTGCTGTACCTGTCTTGATTTTCATTTGCTCTCATAACACGTTGCATTTGTGAAATATCTGTTGAATGAACGTAGAGAATTGGTGATGGCACCTTTGCACATCCATGGCAGCAATATTCACAGTAGCTAAGAGGTGACAGTAACCCAAATGTCCAATGCTGGATGAATGGATAAAGGGAATGTAGCATTTTGACACATGCTACAACACAAGTGAATCTTGAGGACATTGTACTAAGTGAAGTAAGCCGGGTACAGAAATATAGATACTGTACAATTTCACTTATGTGAGGCATCTAATGTAGTCAGCACCATAGAGTTGAAAAGTGGAATGGTGGTTGCCAAGAACTGGTAGGAGCAAGAATGGAGAGTTGTTTAATGTGTACAGAGTTTCAATTTGCAAGATGAAAAGAGTTCACAAGATTGGTTGTACTACAGTGGGAATACACTACTGGGTTAGTTCATTTTTGCTGCTGTAACAAAATACCTGAGACTGGGTAATTTATAAAGAACAGAAATTCATTTCTCACAGTTCTGGAGGCTGGAAGTCCATGATCAGGGTGCTATCAGGTTTTTTATTTGGTGAGGGAGGACTGCCCCGTGCTTCCAAGAGAGTGTCTTATTGCTGTGTCCTCACTTGGCAGAAGAGATGGAAGGGAAGAAGGCTGCATCCTCACCTGATGACGGGGTGCAGGACAAAGAGCCTAGCTAGTTCCTTGGAGCCCTCTTGACTTAATCATCTCCTAGAGGCCCCACCTCTTGAGACTATCACATTGGGGCTTAGGTTCTAACATGTGAATTTGGGGAGGGGCACCTATATTGAAACTATAGCAACTACTGAACCATATGTTTAGAAGTTGTTGTTGTTGTTGTTAGGTACCGTCGAGTCGTGTCCGACTCATAGCCACCCTCATAGGGTTTTCAATGGTGGACTGTTTCGGGATTGCGTTGGGAGTGGATTGCCACGTCCTTTCCCCATTTTTGAGGTGCTGGGAATTGAACTTGGGACCTCAGAGACTGCAGCGCAGTGCTCTACCAACTGAGCTAAATCCCAGCCTGTTTAGAAGTTAGACTACCATAATAAATACTGTTTTGTAGGTTTTAGAACAACTAAAAAATAGTCAGTATGATCAGAAACTGGCTTTTGGAAGAATCTGGAGATCTTAAGTCCTAGGACTCCGGTGGCTTTTGGGAGATATGCAGGCACTTGAGAAAAGAAATATCTCTTTCTTCCCCTGGGCAAGACCAAGTGTTTTCCAGAGGACTGTCAAGGTAACTTAGTCTGATCTACAGTCAGCACCTGGTCTTGTTTTGACATTTTGTACAGAGCTTTTCCATCGTCTCTTTGCACATATGTAGTCAATTTGATTCCTGTATGTTCCGTCTGGTGAAGTCCACGTGTATAGTCTCCGTTTATGATGATGAAAAAATGTATTTGCAATGAAAAGGTCATTGGTCTGACAAACTTCTATCATGCGATCTCCAGCTTCGTTTCTGTCCATATTTTGGACATGTAGTCAGGAGAGAACAATCCCTGGAGAAGGACATCATGTTTGGGAGAGTGGCAGGTCAATGCAAAAGAGGAAAACCCTCCACCAGATGGATTGACACATTGTCAGCAACAATGGGCTTAAACATAAATAAGATCGTTTGCCTGGCACAGAATGGGCAAGTGTTTCGATCTGCTGTACATAGGGTCACTATGAGTCAGACTCGACTCGACGGCACCTAACAACAACAACAACAAAAAGTCAAGGTAAAGGAGTGAGCTGGCCTGAACCTTCCCGAACCTCACTCAGGTGTTGCTGCTCCTAGGGCCTAGAGAGCAGCTCCTGGACTGACTGGCTGGTGAGCTTGGAGCCTCTGCACATCTGTAAGCTCAGGGCAAGGCCTGGTGCCTGCTCTGCTCCCAGGGATCCTTCAACCCCCTTGCTCTCTTCAGTGTGATTCAAAACATAAAAAATTTCCTTCACTTTCTATCATGTTTAGCTGTTACAACATTTATGAAGAACTATCTTGAGAACAGATTCTGGAAGAATCCTAGGGAAGGATTCGAACATTTGGAGCACCGGTTCAGCACAGGTACTATATGAAGTGGCCTCATTTCTAGCTGACACTGACCCTCTGCAGTGGAGATGGCTTATTTTTCTGTTTTTTTCCAGCGATGTTATTTTATTGGTAATTTTAAGCTACAGCTTAATGGGTCTCATTATGACATTTCCATACATGCATTTCATAGTACATTGCTCGTGTTCACTTCCCCCTAACCCTCTTATGACCCCCCTCCCCACCCCATCTCTCCCCACCAATGGTCGCCCTTCTGCTTGCGTGTCCTTTTTGTGAGTACATCTATTTATATGTGTGCATCCCAGTTTTGCCATAAAGGCAACATATGGGATATTTTCTTTCTTTTCTCCCATTATCTTTTCTTCTTGGCCCCCCATCTCCATTTTGTAAAGAGTATGACATATCCAAGGCCCCACAGTTAAATGACAGGACCAAGGATTCCACCCCAGGCCTTGTGACTTTAAAACTCACTTTCTTGCCCCTGCTTCAAGTTGTTTCTTCCTCCTTCTCCTCCTCCCTCTCCTCCTCCTCCTCCGCTTGTTCTTCTTTGCAATTATTTTGAACTTTCAAGTTACCTCTTGTGTAATGTCCACATTGAGACCAAAATTATGCACATCCCAATCTCAAACAATCAGATGGCATACTTCATTTGCAAACTGCGAGGTCCAGCCCATTGGTACAGGACACAAACTATGGTGGCAAGAATGTGCGGGGACTCCCCCAGGGCTTCAAAAATCCTACCCTCAGCTCAAAGCCCCAGGCGTCCCATACAATCTCTCCAAGATGTTCAGAATCTTAAACTTTGTATTTTCAGTTCCCCCACCCACCGCCAGTGGTACAGCCAAAGGAACAGGTGGCAGGGCTCTTTGTTACTCTTATCTGCTAAATTTACATCAAATTTAGGGAAGAAGAGAGAACTTTGCTGAGCAAGACCTCTGTACCTGAGTCAGCTTCGAGCTGCAGCAACTGCCCACGCCTTATTTTCCCCTAGTTATCAATAAGAATGTGAAACATTTTCCCTTTGTGCAACTTCATTAATTCAGTTCACCTGAAACACCACCAGTTTATTTCCAGCGGTCTAATACTTTGTATGTATGTTATGGAGGGGTCATCTAAATATTCCTTTCCATGGTATTGCTCTAATGTCCCATTTACAGTCATCCCTCAGTATCTTGGTGGGATTGGTTCCAAGACCCCCACAGATACCAAATCTGTAGAAGCTCAAGTTCATTACATAAAATGGTTTGTATCTGCATGTAACTGCTGCACATCCCACCTACCCCTACCCCTACTCCATGTTTATTTTAAATCTCTTCTAGATTACTTGTTGTTAGGTTCCGTCAAGTCGTGTCCGACTCAGAGACCCTCATAGGGTTTTCAATGGCAGATTGTCTCGGGATTGCCTTGGGAATGGGTTGCCACGTCCTTCTCCCATTTTTGCAGTGCTGGGAATCAAACTCGGGACCTCAGAGACTGCAGAGCGGTGCTCTACCAACTGACCTAAATCCCAGCCCCTAGATTACTTTGTTGTTGTTGTTGTTAGGTGCCGTCGAGTCGGTATTCGACTCATAGCGACCCTCTGTACAACAGGGGAAACACTATTGTCAGTGCTTATCTGCTATTCATAGGGTTTTCAATGGCAGATTGATTTTTGGGAGGGGGTTGCCAGGTCCTTCTCCCAAGCCTACAGCTTCTGGTGTTCCCAGGCGGTCTCCCATCCAGGTACTAACCAGGCCCGACCCTGCTTAGCTTCGGAGATCTGACGGGATCGGATGCCACAGGGCTACCACTGCAGGCCCTAGATTACTTAGAGTACCTAATATACTGGAAATGCTTTGTGAGCAGTGATACTATTATCATTTACTTAGGGAATAATGACAAAGTCTGAACATGTGTAGTGCAGGTAGATTCTGTTTTTGTCTGTCTTTTGAGACAGGGTCTTGCTATAGCACAGGCTGGCCTGGAATTCAATTGAATTCAGCAATTCCTGCCTCAGCGTCCTGAGAGGTGGGATCCATAGTTGGTTGAATGCAAAGATGCAGGCCCTGTGGATATGGAGGGTGGACCGTACTTGGTAAGCCCTACTTAAAGGATAAATCATTTTCTGCGCCTTACAGAAATACCCACTCCAGTGCTGTGGCTCCTGTAGTGGGAGAGAGGGAGGGAGAAAGCAGTTAAAGTGGCGCAGTTCCAGACAGCTTTCTTTTTCCTCACAAGTGGTGCTTTTCAAAGCGCTTGATGACCCTGGTGTATGGATATGTCAGTGTGCAAGATGACAACAGGATTTGCTGGGAATGTGGGCCACTATTGTATCCGCCTTACGTAACCACGTGGAGTGATGGAAATGGGTGAGCAGCCCGGGAGGTAGGCAGTGGCTGGTCCCTTCGTCTGTGGAGACATGAAGGCTGCTCAGGCCCTCCAGAGGATGTGGATCCAGGCTGTTAAAAAGTTGGGGCGATTGAGAGACCATGTGAGTTCCTCTGTAAGCTCTCCCCCTTTCTTTCCTATCCTTATGTTGGAAGAAGGGAGGGGGATCAAACCCCTCTCACAGGGACTCCTTTATCCTAGGATTGATTTGTGTTCTGGTAGCTTTCAGGAACCAGTGGTGAGACTGCAGATTGTGGGTTGTAGTCAGTGGTGGGTTTTTAAATAGTTGTTTTATTTTTCACGGACCTAGGTGAAATTGATAATCTCTTTCTAGATTTGTGAATCAAAGGCTGCTGTTTTCCATGGTTTGGGAATCTCAGCATGGTTTTGCTTACGGGATATAGATTAATGTACTGTTCTGTATCTTTTTCTGTGTTTGAGTATTTCTTGTTTAGGGTAAAACTTTCTGGTTTCTTACACTGCAGAAATCTGTATGCATATTCTTATGTCTAGACTTACAAATTATAGGAGAAAATGTTATTTTTTACATGTTCTTTTTTCTCTTACAGTTTGAACATGGTATTATTGTAACATATATGTTTACTTTTATGGGTTGCGACTTTTTGTTAAGCATGTCTATCACGGACAGCTTTTGATTAGTTGTTGTTTTTAACTATGACCTCTGCGACTGGGAAGCAGCAATTTATGGACACAGAACCTAAAAGTTTCCTGTTCAGGGGCACGTCTGCCTGTGAAGTTTTGGCATCTGCTTTGTAGTTTATAGCATTTTTATCTATTTGGCCAAGGTTTTCCAAAGGAAAGAAGCATTATGAAAAGTACAGGATTAGAAAATATATATAAAATGACAGGTCAAATAACTATTTTCTTAGTCCCTTTCTCTTTCTTCTTTGAACACATACTTTACTGTTAACACAAAGCTTTTTATTTATGTTAGACAAATTAGGTCCCTTCTAACATTCCATAGCGTTTAGGACTGACCTGTTACAATATAGAGGAAGTTGTCCTTAGCACTACTTATGGAAAGTAAAAGTGGTCTGGAAAAATGATGGACAGCACATTCAAGGTCTGGTGGATGGAATCTAGACCCTGAGCTTGAAAAGAAGCCTTGGAGTCTTTTGTCCCCCATCGCTCCCCGGACCTGACATTCATTTCCTCTTGTGCCCACCATACTTGCCTTTCCTGGCCGCTTGTGGCTTCTCACATTACTGGTCCCATCCCCCAGCTGCCCTCCCTTCAGTAGAAATCATCACAGTCTTTTCTGCTCTTTCACTTTGCTAAATTGGAACCGTGCTAAAAATTTTAAGAGTCAGGTATGCCATTGTGTGTTAGGTTCTTGGCCAGGCATCAAGGACCCTCTGATGTTCACTCATTTGCTTATTTTTTTTTAACGTATGGAAAGATTGATATCCATAAAAGAATTAAGTATGTGAAGAGTAAAAAATAGAAATAATAAATACCATGAGCCCATCACACACCCATAGACCTTTACCAAAATGTAAAACACAAGACCCTTTGTGTCCCTTCCTACCTCACCCTCTGCCTCCTTCCTGGGCCACGTCCTTCATGCTGAATTTTGTATTTTTCATTCCCTTGCTTTTTCTTTATAGTTTTATTATACACATATACACACACACATATATGCACATATATCCCTCAACAAGAGGTTAGTTTTGTTGGCTTTTTTTTTTTTTTTTTTTTGGCGCTACTGGGGGTTGAACCCAGGGCCTCGCACCTGCATGCTCTGCGAGTGCTGGACCACTGAGCTGCACCCCCCAGCCCATTTTTTTTTTTTTACTTTTTGAGACAGGGTTTCGCTAAGTTATGCAGACTGCCTCTGGTCTTGAACTTGCCATCCTCCTGCCTCCGCCTCCTGAGCCGCTGGGATTACAGTTTTGTTGGCTTTTTAAAGTATAATAAAAAATGCCTAACATAAAATTTACTTTAACGATAGTGTTAACTATATTCACATTGTTATGAAACATTGTTTGCTTTTTGAAGTACATAAAAACTCTGCAAATCCTTCTGGGAAGTTTTTCACTCAGTCTTACATTTGTGATGCATCTGTGTTGTGGTGTGTATACTTGGGGTTTGTGGGGGGGATTGGGGTTTGTTTTCCTTGCAGTGCAACATTGTATTTTAACAATCTATCACAATGTATTTATACATTCTGCCCTTGATAGATACTTGGGTTATTCCAGGTATTGGCTGCTGAGAACATTACTTCTGTGAATACTGTCTCTGTGCAGCCTAACAGCATGTATTCACACATTACTTCAGGGCCTCCTCCCAGGAGAGGAATCACTGAGTCCTGGAATATCTGTACTTTTAATCAGATGCATGTGTGCTCTTTCTGTGACCCTCCATATAATGCTCCTTAAGTGCTAAGCAGCCGCCTGCTGGCATCTGTGTGGAGAAAAATCAAATATTGGCATCGAGTCAGAGCTGTGAACAGCCGGGCCCAGGCTGGGTGGGGCCAGAGCCTGGTGGCCCAGTTCGAACTGCATGAGCTCAGCGCTCAGCTAAGCCATTGCACGCTGGCAGCCTGTCCCCAGGGACGTACTGAGAGCTAATATCCCAAGGAATAAGTGTGCTTATGTGGGTGCTCTATGTTTCTGAAGAGGTAGTGTATAAACGAGGCCACGAAGACACTCAGTGGTTAGCTTTTTGGGTACAACCTTGGGTAGCTGGTACACTCAAGGGCTTTGGCTGTTTTATTCACCTACGAATCTGTAGTGCCACAAAGCACATGGTTGGCATTCAGTGGATACTCAGCAAATACTTTTGAATGAATCAATGTATTAAGGGTTTGCTGTGAGACATTTGTAAAAAATTATAGCTATGGGTTAAACATACATAGTTAAGCTACATTCTTAATGCTCAAAGAAGCTATTACAATTTTCACATTTGTGTGCTAGTGATCAAACCTAGAGCCCTGCACACGCTAAGCTTGTGCTCTACTACTGAGCTATACCTCCAGCCCCTTAAAATTTATTTTTACTCCAACTTACCCACCTTTACAATTAATATTTTGAATTATCACATAGTTCAACAGAACATAGGCTGTTACTTTTATATTGTTAAGTTGTTAGTAATTAATATCTCATACCCTGTTGGTGAAGTCTTTAGGCACCAGGAAAATTAACCTCAAGGTCTTACTGATTGAAAATTGGATTGAGCCCTATTGGCAGTGGTAGTGGTGGGAGAGTGATCCTCTTGCTGACAAATTTAATTGAAACAACCTTTGCAGGGAGCCCAGAAATTCTAAAAGACTGAATCATCTCATTATGGAAGGACCATGAATTTCAAAAGCCAGGTTCATTCTACCTGAGCAACATTTTAAATAAAACTTTATGGTTAGTAACACATTTATTTGGCTAAAAGATAAATTTTTGGTCTAAGCTTTTAAAAGAAAATATGAAACATCTTGTAATACTGCAACTCCTTGGGAAATGTAGTGTTTTGAGATATCTGTTTTTCCAGTCTTTCCCCTGTAGTCTTTTTGTCTGTCTCCCTTTAATTGAAAACACAGTCATTCTGGTGTAAAGTCTTAATGAAAGATTGTTGATTAGTGGAAGGTAAATAATTATTTTTAGTGCTAACATACCCTTCATTGAGGGGCTGGGATTTAGCTCAGTTGGTAGAGCACTGCGCTGCAGTCTCTGAGGTCCCGAGTTCAATTCCCTGCACCACGAAAATGGGAGAAGGGCCTGGCAATCCACTGCCAAGGCAATCCTGAAACAGTGAGCCAATGAAAACCCTATGAGGGTCTCTATGAGTCGGATACCGACTCGACGGCACTTAACAACAGCAACATCCTTCATGGAACCCAAATACTGTTATTGGAGTTTAGGGTAGAGGCTGGCTGCTCTGTCACCAGCCCCCAGTATACCAATTAGAGAGATAATAATGTAGCTGAGCATGGTGGCAGACATCTGTAATCCCACTCTTGAGACTGAAGCAGGAGGATTGGCATGGGTTTGAGGCCAGCCTAAGTTACATAGTTCCAGGCCAGCCTGGGCTATACAACAAGGACCCTGTCTCAAAAAAACCCCAAACCAAAAACAACCCTCTTCCCCCCAAAATGAGACAAGTAGTGGTGAAAAGCAGAGAAAGGAGATATAATCCATGTGCACATTGGGAGAGGAACAGATAAAGGAGTCTTGTGAACCTTGTCCGTCTTCAGGGGAACTGACTTGAGCTTTAGATTTAAGTAGTGGAAGAATTGGGGACAGGGGCCGTGGACCTAAAACCTCATGGCATACCTGACTCTAAAAATTTTTTTTTGTGTGTGTGGTACTGGGGGTTGAACCCAGGGCCTCGCATCTGCATGCTCTGCAAGTGCTGGACCACTGAGCTGTGCCCCCTAGCCCATTTTTTTACTTTTTTGAGTCAGGGTCTCACTAAGTTATGAAGACTGTCTCTGGTCTCGAACTTGCGATCCTCCTGCCTCCGCCTCCCAAGCCACTGGGATTACAGGCGTGCGCCACCGTGCCCAGCTCCTGACTCTAAAATTTTTAGTGCGGTTTCAGTTTTGCAAAATGAAAGAGCAGAAGAGATTGTGACAATTTCTTTTTTCTTTTTCTTTCTTTCTTTCTTTTCTTTTCTTTTCTTTTCTTTTCTTTTTTTGTGGTACTTGGTGTTGAACACAGGGCCTTGTGCTTACATGCTTTGCAAGTGCTGGACCACTGAGCTGCACCCCATCCCATTTTTTTAGTTTTTGAGACAGGGTCTCACTAAGTTATGCAGGCTGCCTCTGGTCTTGAACTTGTGATCCTCCTGCCTCCGCCTCTCAAGCTACTAGGATTACAGGCGTGCTCCACTGCGCCCAGCTTCTTCTTTTTTTCTCCCCTCCCTTCCCCTCCCCTCCCCTTCTCTTTTTTTCCTTTGTGGTACTAGGGGTTGTTGAACCCTGGAGCCTCACACTTGCATGCTTTGCAAGTGCTGGACTACTGAGCTGCATTCCCAGCCCATTTTTTTACTTTTTGAGACAGGATCTCGCTAAATTATGCAGATTGCCTTTGGTCTCAAATGTGCGATCCTCCTGCTTCTGCCTCCCAAGTCATTGGGATTACAGGCATGTGCCACCGTGCCTGGCTGACTTTGATAATTTCTACTGAAGGGAGGACGGATGGGGATGGTATCAGTAATATGAGAGTCACAAGTGGCAAAGAAAGGCAAGTATGGTGTGCATAATTAAGCGGTCTTGGTCAGTGTAAGCAGTGTGATCTGGTTGACCATTAATTGATTTACTATGTTGAAATTTGCTAACTTTAAGGTACAGGAAGGTATTGAGAAGGTGCACTTGGAAAAACACACATCCTTATAAGGCCATTTCCAGGTGGTGTAGTGGATTAGTTTTACTGAGGCCACATCTAAAACTGAAGGTGGTAAAGGCTTAGAAGATATTCTTTGGAAAAGGACAGCCAACTTGTAACTGGAATTCATTTGGGTTTCGGCTTTCAGTTTTCCTTTAAGAAAATTTTCTAATATAAAATTTTATTAAAATCTGGGAAATTTGAGTAATACTGGCCCATGTTGGAAAATGCTGTTTTGGAAGAGTAAAATTCCAGAGAAAAATGAGTATAAATTACATCTAGAAAACTGGACATAGGCACCTCAGTTTCCAGCCTAACCACCACAAGTGGGCTGTAAAAGCCGCAGAGGGCAAGGGGCATGGTCCAGTGGTAGAGCGCATGCTTAGTGTGATCCCCAGCACCGCTGCCAGAAAAAGCCCATACCAGAGAGCTGTAGAATTTAATAGAAATTTCCTTTAAGAAAACTTGCAAAAACAGTAATAATCAGTGCCTTAATTGTAGTCATTGAATGGTGAGTAGTGCACTTGTCTCTTGGTTTATTGAAAAGACCCCCCCCACCTGCTTTTTGGCGGTGCTGGGGTGTTGAACCCAGGGCCTCACGCATGCTTTTTGCAAGTGCTCAACCTATTTTTTGCTTTATATTTTGAGTTAGGGTCTCTCTAAGTTTCGCAGGCTGCCTCTGGCCTCGAACTTGTGATCTTTCTGCCTCTTCCTCCCAAGTCACTGCTGGGATTTACAGGCATGTGCTACCACGCCCAGCTGAAAAAACTTTTGAGTGCCTACTCTGTATTCCTGGGACAGTTCTAGGAGACAATGGGAGAAGGTGAATAAGACATAAAATCTCACCTGAAAATTCACTGTCATTTAAATTTTTTATTATTTCTTTAAAATTATATATATATTTATGGAGACCTTGTCATTTCTTAAAATTGTAAAATAGGACTGAGGGTACAGCTCAGTGGTAGAAACTTGCCTAGCATGTACAAGGTCCTGAGTTCAATACCTAATACAGGGGGCAAAAGAAAGAAAGAGAAAGAAAGAAATAAGGAAAGAAATAGAAGAAAGAAAATCAGTGGTCATGGTGAACAAGAAGATAGTCAGAGTTTTTCATAGTTTAGGTAATGATCATTTGGAATGTTTCCATACCGCTTGTATTGATGTGCGTTCCTCTAACCTCAGCATCCTGCCCTTTGGAGATGCTTGTGTTCCCCACCGCATCCACCCCCTGGTCCCAGGTCTGGTGGCAGGTGTACTGATAGCAAGGATCCTTGCCCACTCCTCCCCCACCTTTGTTTTCTTTTACTCTTTGTTTTATTTTTAACCCTGGAGTCGATTTGGATTTTTTTTTTTCCCCCTGCACTGGGGGATTGAATCTATGCATGTTTTGCAAGTGCTCTACCACTGAGCTGCACCCCCAACCCCTTTTTTATTTTTTGTCTTGAGATTGTGTCTCCCTAAGTTACCCAGGCTGCCTCCGGGCTTGAACTTGTGATTCTCCTGCCTCTGCCTCCTGAATCACTGGTATTGCAGGCATGTGCTACCAAGGCTTGGATTGTATTTTTTAATTTCTGAGAATTCGATCTCTTGGAGCCAAATGATATTTAGCCATGGGAACATCTCTGAAGTACACAGAGGGAAGGAGAACTAAGGGATCACAGATCTCTCTCCATGTAAGGAGTTACAGTCAGTCAACAGTGGTAGGGTAGTTTACCTTCTGTAAAAACAAAATTGCTTTTTCCTAACTCTCTAGTACCAAAGGCAATGAATTATGTGTTCAAGTGTATCAGTTGATATAATTGCCTTTTGTACTTAGTGTCTTTCCCCAAGGTTAAGAGTTTGTTAACTGGGGTGGGAGAGAACACATTATCTGGGTATTGTTCAACTCTTGTCCATCTCTTCTGTTAATATCAGTGAAAGATTGGCCAATTTTATTTTTAAAATTTGTTCTAAGTGTAAAACTCAGTAGTTTTACTTATTTTAATTTCTGCGTAAGTCCAGCAAGTTTTTTGGGGGAGAGTGGTACTTATACTCAGGGCCTCATACATACTTTGCAAGTGCTCTACCACTGACTTGCACCCCAGCCCAATTTTTTTTTTTACTTTTTGAGACAGGGTCTTTCTAAATTATGCAGACTGCCTCTGGTCTTGAACTTGTGATCTTCTTGCCCCTCTGCCTCCCTACAGGTGTGCGCCACCATACCCGGCTCATGTTTTTGTTTTTTATTTTGAGACAGGGTCTTGCTAAGTTATGCAGGCTGCCCCTGGCCTGGAATTCACAGTCTTCCTCCTTCATCCTCCTGAGTCACTGGGATTAGAGGTGTGGGCTTCCACACCTGGCCAAGGCTTTTTATTTGTATAGTTAGTTTATTGTGCGTCCTTCTATTTTATGTATTCTCTAATTTAGAAGGTATAGCTGGATCTTGTTTTTAATACAGTCTGACAACCTGTCTTCATAATTTATTGTGATTACTTGCCTATACTGTATGTTCTTTTCTGCTGTCACAGTTTATGTTTTGCATTTGCCATACTTTTTCTCCATTTCCCCTTTTATCTTCCTTTGCCTTTTTTATGATTGAATTTTCTTTTTTGTTTTCTTTTTTCTATGCTATTTTCGAAGTTGTTCACTCTAATTATTCCTTTGGTGGTTACCCTGGAAGATTTAACATGCAGATCTAATTTAATGAAGTCAAAAATTAATCAGTAGCTTTATTCTGCTCCCAAATAAAACACTTAGGACAATATCATCAGGAATAAGCCCTCTTGCCACCATGTGTCTGTCAGCTTGTCATGCTGTGGGGGCTTGTGTATTGCTGTGATGCTGAAAGCTATGCCACCAGTGTCTCAGACACCAGCAGGGTCACACAGGTGGGCAGCTGAGATTCTAGACCAAGACAGACCAAAGGGAGGACCCAGCAGCCCACTCTTGAAACAATTAGCCATTGAAAACCCTATGAATAGCAGAGAAGCACTGTCAAATATAGTGCTGGAGAATGAGCCCTCCAGGCTGGAAGGCATTCAAAAAGACTACTAGGGAAGAGTTTCCGCCTCAAAGTGGAATCGACCTTAATAATGGGAATAGAGTAAAGCTCCTGGCACCTCTATTTGCTGATGAGGCACAGTTCAAAATGAGAAGAAACAGGTGACTGTAACAATGGGCTCAAATATAGAAAGATTGTGTGCATGGCAGTGTGTGGTTGTGTTTGGTTCTGTTTTACATAGGGTTGTTATGAGTCAGACACAACTCAAGGGCACCTACCAACAACAAAATGTCTTCTTGATTGACATACTGTTTTGCCCACAGCTTTAGTTTTACTTTATTTTTTTTAACTCTCAAAAGTTATACATTATTGTTAGTGTTGCATATAGTCAGCATGCTTTTAGGTTTACTCATATTCCTCTTGCATTTCAGGTCTTTCCTCTGGAAGGAAAGTATCATTTTCCTTTCCTAAGTTTAACTGGGGTCTGGAGTTTAGCTTAGTTATAGAGTGGCTACTCTGTGTTCTCTGAGGCCTTGGGTTTGGTTACCAGCATTGCAAAATTGGGGGAAGGACCTGGCAGTGCACTCAAAAAAAAAAAAAAAAAAAAAATCCCCATAACAACCAGCCATTGAAAACCTATGAATAGCAGAAAAGCACTGATATTCCTGGGCATGACACAGAGTGGGGGAGTGTTTTGTTCTGTTGTGCGTAGTGTCACTATGAGCCGGACCCAACTAAATGGCACCTAACAACAACTGGAATAATTTGACCTGATTTTTTTAAATGCCTTTGTTGTTGTTGTTAGGTGCCATTGAGTCAGTGTCCAACTCATAGTGACCCTATGTACAATAGGAGAAACACTATTGTCAGTGCTTCTCTGCTATTCATAGGGTTTTCAATGGCTGATTTTTTTTGGGGGTGGGGGGAGTGGGTTACTGGATCCTTCTCCCATGCCTACAGCACCTGGTGTTCCCAGCTGGTCTCTCATCCAAGTACTAACTAGGCCTGACCCTGCTTAACTTCTGAGATCTGATGGGATCGGACACCACAGTGAAATGGCTGCAGACTTAAATGCCTTTGTTGTTGTTAGGTGCCATCGAATAGGGTTTTCAATGACTGTTTCAGGATTGCCTTGGGAATGGATTGCCAGGCCCTTCTCCCATTTTTGCGGTGCTTGTAATTGAACTTGGGACCTCAGAGACTGCAGTGCAGCATTCTACCAACTGAGCTAAATCCCAGCCCTTTAAATGCCTTTACTGCCCTTTAAATTGACAGGTGCCATATTATATATATTATTCTACTGTCTTTAGCTTTCATTATTGCTATTGAGAAACTGGCCTTTTTTTTGGTGGGGAAGGGTACTGGGGATTGATCCCAGAATCTTGTGCTAGGCAAATGTTCTACCACTGAGTTATATTCTCAGCCCTTTTATAAATTTTTTATTTTAAGAAAATGTCTTGCTAAGTTGTGCAGGCTGTCTCTGACATTGAACCTGTGATCCTACTGCCTCAGCCTCCTAAGTCTTTGGAATTATAGGCTGGTGCCACCACATCTGGCTTAATTGTTGCTCTTTTTATAAACTATTTTATTTTTTATTATTTTTTGTCTAGCTCCTCTGAAGATCTGTATATCCTTTTCTACAGCAAGACTGGCATGCATTTTTTTCTTTGTTTTTTTGAGACAGGCTCTCATTATATTGCCCAGGCTGGCCTTAAATCCACTGTGTAGCTCAGGCTGACCTTAAACTCAAGATCCTCCTGCCTTGGTCTTCCCAGTGCTAGGATTACAGGTATGGGCCACCACACCTCATTTGGCATGCACTGAAATGTACTTTCCTTTCTTTTCTTTATTTCAGTACTGGGGATTTGAACCCAGGGCCTTGCACATGCTAGGCAGGTGCTCTACTACTGAGCTACATCCTTGACCCCCTTTTCCAATTTTTTATTTTGAGACAGGATCTCGCTAAGTTGTGCAGACTGCCTCTGGCCGCGAATTTGTGATTGTCCTGCCTTCACCTTTCACTCACAGGCATGTGCCATGGTGCCTGACATTGATTGATTGATTGATTATCGTTTTCCCTTAAATTGACCCTACTTGTAAAACTTCAGAATCCGAGATACCTTCAGCTCTAGAGGAGCTGTTATTTCTTTGGATACTGGACTTCTCCTTTTGTCTTCTGGAAAGTTTTACTACTAACCTCTGTGTCATACTTGGACCTTTTTCATGCTTTGTGCTGCATTCTGGTTAATTTCTTCATATCTGTCTTTTTCTTTTCTTTTCTTTTCTATTTCTTTCTTTTTTTGCAGTAGATATTGCAGTACTTGGGAGTTGAACCTAGGGCCTCTCACATACTATGCAAGTATAAGTGCTCTACCTTTGAGCTACACCTATGCAAGTATAAGTGCTCTACCATTGAGCTACACCTGCAGCCTATTTTTTATTTTTTATTTTGAGTTAGAGTCTTGTTAAGTTATACATGTTGCCTCTGGCCTTGAACTTGTGATCTTGCTGTGTCCACCTCTTAAGTCACTGGGGTCACAGGTGTGTGCCACCATGCCTGGCTTCTTATCTGCCTTCTAATTCATTGTTAAGACAACAGTATAGTATAAAGTTTAATCCATCGTTTCTGTGATTTTCATTATTTTTTTCATTTCCCAAAATTTATTGCCTGCAGCCATGGTCCTGTGGCATCTGATCCCGTCAGATCTCAGAAGCAAAGCAAGGTCGGGCCTGGTTAGTATCTGGGTGGGAGACCCCCTGGGAACACCAGGTGCTGTAGGCTTGGGAGAAGGACCTGGCAACCCCCTCCCCCAAAATAATCAATCAGCCATTGAAAATCCTATGAACAGCAGAGAAGCACTGACAGTAGTGTTTCCCCTGTTGTATAGAGGGTCACTATGAGTCGGATACTGACTGAACAGCACCTAATAACAACAACAACAACAACAAAAATTATTATTTTCAGTTATCCTTGGTTATTTTCAGTGGTCTCTTGTTCTTGCACTAAACTTTCAATGATCCCTTTTAATTCTTAAAATTCTTAAGATGGTAAGTATATATTATATATACTTTTTTGGTGGGGGATCTGTAACTGATAGTTTCGATCTTTACAGTCCTGGATTCCTCAGACTACGTTTCCTGTAACTCTCTCTCCTGGTGACTCGTTCTATGTGTGTGGATTTAAATTGTGACCTCCTGGTCCTTAGATACTTATCTGGGGACATTCTCTGAAGTCCATGTTTCAGTGTGTTCCTTGGAAAGGCTTTGCATTTGCCTCTGTACCTGATGAGTTACCAAGGGAGAGCCACTTAGGGTGTGTTTGGGGGGAGGATGATCAGTCACATCTATAGTAGGAGTTTCACTTCCAAACCTGAACAGGGCTGTTGATAAGAACTCTCCGGGGAGTTATATTTAGATATTTCCACAGTAACCTGGAGACAGGCAAGCATCCCTGCTGTCTTCATGTGCATGGAGGCACCCCCTCCACCCCAGGGCATCTTATCTCTCACCCTTTTGGAGCCTACAATTTGTTTCTTTTCCCAGCCTCCTATATAGATGCTCACTTCAGTCCTGGCTTATCTGTGACGTTGAGCACTCTTGACATTTCTACCCTTCTCAAAGGCAGCCTGCATTTAATGGATTAACAACAACAACATTCTTAAAATGACACCACTGTTTTTACAGTTTTCCTAGACATCTGTTTTAGAATATTGCTAGAAAAGGAAGTTCCAGTGGTCTATTCATGCAAGCATTTTTGTCTTTTGTACCCTGTGATACTGATGGAGAAAAAGTCAGAAGGTGCCATAGGTCACCCAGTTGGGCACATCCTATTTATTATAAGCCCAAGGATTTCTTTGGGTTTAAACATATGGGAAACTTGCCTAGGAGGTCACTTTTGAGAGGAAGGAGGGTGGAAGCATGAGAGTATTTTTTAAAAAATGAAAAAAATACCTGTTGAAAGTAGATGTTTTTAAAGAAGTTTTATGACGACAGTGTTTTGGGGTGGTGATAATAAAAGTGTTCAGCACTTAACATCTCATCCTTTTTAAGTCTGTCTCTCTCTCACACTGGGTATTTCACTAATTTTTCTGGTGCTATTAAGGCCATGGAAAGGGAATCTATATGAAAATGGGTAGCAAGCTAGGTGTGGTGGCACATGCCTGTTATCCCAGGGACTTAGGAGGCAGAGGCAGGAAGATTGCAAGTTCAAGGCCAGAGGCAGCCTACATAACTTAATGAGACCCAGTCTTAATTAAAAAAAAAAAAAAAAAAAGGGCAGGGGGTGCAGCTCAGTGGCAGAGTATTTGCTAAGTATGTGCAAGGCCCTGAGAAAAAGAAAAGAAAAAAGAAGGAAAGAAAGAAAGAAAGAAAAGGGGTAGCATAACATTCTGAGTAAATATTCACTTTTTAGTGTGTAGAACATGTGAGCTGGACTTCATATTGAAGCGTTTTGAATTATAGTTTCATTTCTAGCATCGAAGTGTTTATAGTTTTAGTCAAGTTGTTTTTCCTTGTTTTAAAACAGGCCCCAGGCATGGAGGAGGTGATATGGGAACAGTATACTGTGACCCTACAAAAGGTGAGTTCCCACACATTTCATGTCCGCCACTGTTACGCTCTTGATTTCACAGTTCATGAACCCTATTTGTTTTTGCCGAGTTTTATTTTTTATCACTCTTTGGTGGATAATGCATTGTTGGTACTAGTTGGCAATAAAAAATTAACTTGTTGACAAAGATTTGTATGCTGTTCTATTTTTGTGGCTAAGGTCTGTATAGTGCAGAACATTTCAGACATTATTTAGTACATTCGCCTCTCTCCAGACAGAACAGGTTATAGGAGACAGAGAAAAGAGGAAAGGCGAATGGAAATAACTTGTTCTGTTTAGTGATGTTGAGGAAGCTTTTACGACTTCTATAGCTTTTTGGCTGGGGTAGGTGCTAATGCAAAGTGCACAGGAGGCCCTGGGTTCAACCCACTGAGCTATCACTGAGTTATACCCTCAACCTCTTCTATAATGTTAATTATAATATATACCCTATAACTTCCTCAAATATGTTTTTAAGTACAAATTAAATTTGAAAATGTTGGCTTAGGAACAGATTGTTGTTGTTGTTAGGTACCGACTCATAGCAACCCTACGTACAACAGGTACAACAGGTGAAACGCTATTGTCAGTGCTTCTGTGCTGTTCATAGGATTTTCAATGGCAGATTGATTTTTGGGAGTGGGTTGCCAGGTCCGTCTCCCAAGCCTACAGCTTCTGGTGTTCCCAGGCGGTCTCCCATCCAGGTACTAACCAGGCCCGACCCTGCTTAGCTTCCAAGATCCGATGGGATCGATGTGCACAGGGCTATGGCTGCAGGCAGGAACAGATTAGATCACTCATGTAATACTGCTGAGAATGTTAAAATGTAGATCACTACAGAAAAAGTTTGGACTTATATCAAAATTGGGATGCACATATACAGATGAATATTCTCACAAAAAGACATACAAGTAGAAAGGAGACCATTGGTGGGGAGGGTGGTTATGGGGGAGAAGGAGAGGGTAAGGAAGAAGTGATGTGAGCGATGTACAATGAAATGCATATATGGAAATGTCATAATGAGGCCCATTAAGTTGTACATTAAAAATTACTAATAAAAAAGTTAAAAAAAAAAGAGAATGTTGGCTTAGGAATCAGGAGACATGGGTTCTATTTCTTGTCCCACTCCTGATTATATTAAGAAGGGCTGAGTTAGTCAAGTTAAAATTTTCTAACACTTCTCCCTGCCAACCATGAGATTGAAAGTAGAATACCACATGTAATATATTTACACTTAATTTTAAGAATCATTTCACAGATATTAACCTTCTTAACTAAATGTAGCAATACATACAGCTTCCAGTCTATGAAGTCTGGCACGTAATCAGTGCTTACTAAATGCATGTTAGCTTCATTCCTTTTTATTTTAACAGCAAAGTTCAAGGTAGGTATGATAAGTGTTAGTCCCACTCTAAGCAAGCTTAGCATCTGAGAGTCTGTAAGTCATTTCTGTGAGGCTGAGCTGGTCTAGAACTACACTCATAGTCACCAGTTACCATCATCATGACCATCATCATCCTCTTCTCTCATTTTTTGTTTTTTAATTTTATTTTTGCTGGCACTGGAGATCAAACCCAGGGCCTCAACAATGCTCGGCAAGCCCTCTACCGTGGAGCCACACCCAGCTTGTCCCCAAACCTTATTCCATCAAGCGGCCTTCCTTTCAACATCACTATAATTTTCCTGGGCTGGGATTTGGCTCAGTGGGTAGAGCGCTGCGCTGCAGTCTCTGAGGTCCCGAGTTCAATTCCCAGCACCGCAAAAATGGGAGAAGGACCTGGCAATCCACTCCCAAGGCAATCCCGAAGCACTCAGCCATTGAAAACCCTATGAGGGTTGCTATGAGTCGGATACCGACTCCACGGCACCTAACAACAACAACAACAACAATAATTTTCCTGGTCTGCAGCCATAGCCCTGTGGCATCTGATCCCATCAGATCTCGGAAGCTAAGCAGGGTCAGTCCTGGTTAGTACCTGGATGGGAGACCGCCTGGGAACACCAGAAGCTGTAGGCTTGGGAGAAGGACTTGGCAACCCCCTCCCAAAAATCAATCTGCCATTGAAAACCCTATGTACAGAGGGGTCACTATGAGTTGGGTACCCACTCAACAGCACCTAACAACAACAACAACAACATAATTTTCCTGAGTCCCCCAAGGGATCCTCCTGCTCTGAATCCCTCCAGGCTCTGTCACTTCCTAGAGGGATGTAAATTCCTCAAAGACAAGGCTTCCTTTGACCCTTAGAACTGTGAGCCTCAAGTCCTGCCTTCCATGAAAATTTGGTTTCTGAATTAAATGTGTGTTAAATTAATCTAGATAGAAAAAATGTCAGTGGATCACTGCTCAGGTGCCTAAATTTCTGGATCAGTCATCACACACTTCTTCAGTTGAATAATTTTGCTTGTTTAGGTTATAATTTTTAATTCTAGTCAAGTCTCTGACTCCTCTCTGTGCCCTTTTCACCAGCATCTCCTACACCCCATGAGTTGTGGGCCCCAAATTGGCAAACATAAGGAACTTATGGCTTAGTATAGAGGGTGGGATCTGCCTCTGTCTACAACCATGTGTCCGGTGATGGGGCTACCAAATTCAAAACCAAGTGATTAACAGACAACAGCCAAGCCTGTTTTGAGTTGGTAATTACAATCATTCAGCATAAACTTCTCTTTGGGGCTAAAGATTGTATTTTCTTCTTTGAGTAGATTTTTACATCATCAACTCTGAGTTAGGTTTATACTGCCACAGATACTCATATCATGTGGACGAAACTGGGCTAAGCTTTTAAACATGGAAATGAATTAGGATTATGTATTATCTGGGTTTACTGGCATGCATTGCTGGACAAATTATGAATGTAATAAATCTTTATTTTCCATCTTGTAGGCATGTAAAAAAAGGGCTGTTTTGCTTTCTCATGAGATCTCAACATTAATTTTTTTCCGTTCCCCCCTACCCCTTCCACCTCTTTCTCCTCTTCCTTCTGTTGCTGTCTTTTGAAATAGAATCCTGCTGTGTTGCCCAGCCTGGCCTCAAATTTCCAATCTTCTTGCCTCTGCCTCCTAAGTACAAGGACAGATTTTATCTTTAAGGTCCATGTACCTCTTTTTCACCCTAAATTAAAATGAAACTACTAGCTCATCTAATTAGAAGTTAAAGATGTTCTTTAAAAATACAGTTTTAGCACTAATTCTGTTTTTATTGAAGTTGTCCCAGATCAGGTTAAGAAGATGCAAAACAGGTACAATTGATGTTTCAAACAGCATATCCATATTTAGACAGAAGACATTTTTTTCTCCTGCCAGCTTTTTGTGATACCTACAATCTGAACTATCAAATCTTTTCCAGCTTTCACAAGGCTGTTTGTTATAGATAAGAAATTTCCCTTTATAAACCTGTCAGCTAACCACAGTGAAGCTTTATTTTGTTTTTCATTTGTTTTTGTAAGCCCATCTGTTCTTGCGCTGACTCTTGGTTATTGATTTGATCTTTGTTTTATTGAGTGCTTGTAATAAATCCTGAAAGCCACTTATGGAAGGATTTTTCATTTTTCTCCTAACTCCAATGAATAGGATCCCAAAAGAGGATTTGGAATTGCTGTGTCTGGAGGCAGAGACAACCCCCACTTTGAAAACGGAGAAACGTCCATTGTCATTTCTGATGTGCTCTCAGGGGGACCTGCTGATGGCCTGCTCCAGTAAGTGTCTTCTCTCCCTTTCCCTACCCAGGACTAGCCCCACCGGTTGACACTAGGTAGAGCGCTTTGGTTACTGTGCATTTTTTAAAGTTAAAAAAAAACAAAACAAAAACAAAAAACACTTTTATGTAACATTTGAAAAGTCTTCAAATAGGAATTGAGGCCACAACTAACATATCATGTTTTAATAATCCCCAAATGTTGAGTATCCAAACTTTGGAGGGAGGAGGGTAATTTTTGTTGTTGTTGTTTTTGTTTTTTAATAGGAAGATAGTTGCAAACATCACTTCTAGGTTTAGGAATCATTTCTGAACATGGAGTCTGTATAAGACTTTTCATCAGCAATACCTGAGAAAAGAACTTATGGGGAGGAAGTAGGTATTTTGGTTCTGGGTTTCAGGGATTTCAGCTCATCATGGTGGCCAGGAAATAAGAGAGAGACAATGCCTGTGGCAGTGGGTTCTCTGATCCTACAATTTCCTTAAGAATCTGAGGCAAGCTCTTGATTTCCTTCCCATCAAACGAGCAGAAATGGATATACACCTGTTTTAGGGGAGTGTTTATAGACTTTCTGAAGCCCACCATGTACTTGGCTAACAGGACTGATGTAGAAATTCCTTTGGTGTCCAGACTATACCGCTGCTAGGTGCCTCTTGGAATGGCCCTGTGGTCTGTGGGGGCAGGCGTCTTTCCTTCCAGGTGGTTCCCAGTAGACACTCAAAAGTAAAGGTGAGGGTCTCCTAGTTTCTTTACTCAGAAGAGCTCAGACTGAGTTGACTGAACCTTGGGAACCATCAGACACTAAGCCCTTTAATGAGTACTTTGGATCAATTTGCCGCTTCTATCTGAATGAGTCATGATGAGTAGACAGAAGTTCTATTTGTGACTCAATTTTATTTCTTATTCACAGAGAAAATGACAGGGTGGTCATGGTTAATGGCATCCCCATGGAGGATGTACTCCATTCGTTTGCAGTGCAGCAGCTGAGAAAAAGTGGGAAGATAGCTGCCATTGTAAGTCCTGGGTTGACTTTTGGCTTTGCCTCAAGAGCATTTTGGTTTTATTCTCAGAAGAAAATTGCTACTTGCTTCTGAGCATTTGACAGAATTACATAACCTAGGACCCACTACCTTTTTGGGTTCTTGGGACTTTTATTATTTGTTTGTTTGTTCATTTATTTACTGTGATATTTGGGGGCTGTACCCAGGGCCTCACACATACTTTGCAAATGTTCTGCTACTGGCGTGTATCTCCCAGCCCCCCAATTCTTTTCTTAAATTTAATTTTGAGACAAGATCTCCCTAAGTTATGCAGCCTGCCTGTGGTCTCAAACCTGTGATCCTCCTGCCTCCACTTATTGAGGTGCTGGGATTAGAGGCATGTGCCACCGTGCCCTGCAGATTCTTGCTGCTTTTAGAAGACAGTGTTCTGGATGATATGAAGATGTGTGTCAATCATCCTTACAGCCTTTCTTTGTGGTATTAGCTAGCTGTCATTGCTGTAGCAGAAAAACCAACCCAAACAAACTTATGGGGGAAAAGATTTATTGGGAGCTGCCAGTTAGAGGCTCAGTTCACAATGGTGGCAGAGCAAGCATGGTGATGGCAGTAGAGACAGGACCTGTGGTTTGAAGACGTTATATCTTCATGAGCAGGAAGCAGAGAGAGCATGGAGCCACAGGTGTGGGATAAAAACCTCCCAAAACTCCCTTCTGCCAAGCTAAACCTGCCTCCTAAACTTC